>SNQJ01S0022203.1:45775-56457 GCA_010110895.2 Picea sitchensis | reverse complement strand
AATCACCTTCTTAATCTGAAATATGAATCTAATCTCTTTACAGAACCAAAGTGTTTTATAGTGTGTTTCAACACAGCCATAAAAATCTGCAAAACCTATTGAAGGGAATGTCTTTTAAGTTTTAACATAATCGTCATTAACAATAAATATGAGGAAGAAAAACTGCTATAGAGACATTTCTCACTTAAGTTTCTTAAAGCTAAACTTCATTTTGCTCTTGTCTAGCAGCCAATAATGAAATGACACTCGGCCCTTTTTTAAATTGCTTGAACTTTTTCAGAATTGGCAAGTGTAAGGGATGTGCATAATACTGTATAGTATAGCTTGTTATGCTTACAAGCTTGAAGCAACTACAAATGTTTATGGTGAATTTTAATTTTTTAATATATATATATATATATATTATTGCCGTCCCCAACCCGCCGTCCCCTGAAAAATTTGGGGGTGCACTTTAGCCATCCCGGGGACGCATCCCCCGGTTCCTGACGTTCCCCGGTCCCAAAAACCAATGCAACATAGATATATATATATATATATATATATATATATATATATATTGAAAAAGATATATAGATGAACCTAATGGCAAACCTCATTGGAAAATTTGAATTCAAACCGAACCTAATAATTGCCGAACTTGATCCCAAACCATGTGACTTAGGTGCCCATAACTCATAATATAATTTTCCCTTCGTTTGGAAGTGATGTCCATCTTCTAAAGTTTGTTTTGCTCATTTTATTTGAATTGATACTGCTGCTGTTCAGGAGGGGCCAGGAGATGCTGTTGTTCTTGAATGGCTACTGCTGATGGATTACTCATTTCTTTTAGAAACAGCTCACAACCATATCAATTTGGTAGTGACGGTTCAGATATTGTTTTACCATTGGTTTCAATCTTTTCTTATGAGTTATATCTCTACTGCTTCAGGTGTTTGTGGTGGCTTCCAGATATTTGCTTCCAACAAAAAAAGAGTGCGACCATTGGTTTTTCTGTGCACAAGGATGTATTAGTGAAGTTTATTTGCATTGCTGTTGTTACCATTTGAAGCTATATACAATGAACTAATCTACCATTCTGTTATGTGTCATGTGTCTGCTGTTGGTATAGTCATAGCTCAAGGAGGTCGTGGAGTTGCGTTGTTTACAATATTTTGAACATATATATTATTTTGAAATAGTTGTTATGCCATTTTTTCCAATCTTGTGTGTTTCCACATTTTTTCTTGTTAGGTAATATGCGAATTTTCTGATCTATACTTCTATTGGAAGATCTTATTTTAATTTGAATACCCTAATATTGCTTGAATCCCAATCCACAAGAAACTCAAATGTCTTATTGATCTGGTGACAGCTTAGAGCTTCCTTATTGGGTTCATGTATTTTTTAAAATGTGAATTTGACATTTATTCTAGGGAACCTACAAGCTTGATGGAGTTCGTGTCAATTTGCATAGATTTGCTAACCTTGATCCGCAGGGAGCCTTTGATTTCTTGTCTTCTTATTCTTTTCAATGGTTTTTAATATGCCTTTCTGTACATAGTCTCATAAAGTAACTAGTTTGTTATTTGCTGCCTGCCTGCTCAGTGCCCGCCGTTCTGTATAAAATCATCTATGAACTCTGTTACCCTTCTGTATATGTTGCAGATCTGGAGATTGCCGAAATTGTGGGTTGGATTCCTCAAGTGTGCATACCAAACAAAGCCACATTCATTTCATGTTCTATTACAGGTTTACCACTCCGTATTTGGTGTATTAGTTTCCTTGTATATATTGTTTTAGATGTACTTTTACTAGTGGGTCTGGTTTATCAGTTGATGAATTGACTGTGTTTCTTTTATTGCAGTTACCTGCAGCACAACTTGAAAATGCATTTAACAAGACTCCTGCATTAAGAGTACCTTTGGTTGCTCATGCCAGCCAACCAAACATTCGTTCTTCTTTGCCTAGGTGGTATCTTGCTCATTTCTTAGCTCCTATATGCATTTTGTTGCAGTTTTTTTATTATTTACTGGTTTGACTGTTGTCTCCTGTTTCTTATTGATTGCTCAGGTCAACATTAGTGGTTTTGGGTCTTGTTCAGGATGCCCAACCAGCAAACTCGGCTCCCCAAATTCCCCCATTGACTGATGCAGGGTCTTCTGGCCAAATAGCAACTGAGACACAAGCATCGGAATCTGCAGTTCTTAGTTGAGCAAATGCTCTGGAGCATTTTATCATGACATCTGTGGGAGTTCAAGGGAAACAGCTGGAAAGGGCTTTGGTTATTTCTGGTACATGGTTGCACTCTTCAAATTGGTGCTGCTTGCCCTATGAAGCCTGTTTAGATATTCTTCAAAGGGTGTCAGGAGGATATCCTTTGACGCCTTCCATTGTATATATTTTGATCTTGAAATTCAAATAAACAAAGTGCCAAAGTGCATTTGAGTTTCCGACTAGCACCTGAAAAGGGGCTTTTGCTAAGATCTCAGATATCAATTATATCATCTTGTAGAGCTTTTTTTGTAGATCTGAAGTTATCGTTCACCAGCACTGGTCATATTGCAGACTGATGGCAGCCTTTTAACTTGGGCAAATGTTCCTTGGCCGGGCATATTGTCAAGAAGCATTGTACCAAAATGTAACACCGGCTGAGATGTTTTTGTATTATGGCAGAGGAATTTGTGATTGCAAACTGCATTCTGGAACATCTTGACCAGCTTTTTATTAATTCATTAAACATGCAGTTGGGAGCTGACAGATGACGGATGGATGTACAATAACAGGTCAGAACTGTAATTGTAAATGAACCGAATAAAGCTAGGCTGCGATGTCTATCTTTCTTTTATTCTAACAATGTTGCACACTGCATTGCATTGTATAGGGTAAAATAGGATCCTATTTAATGCACAACTCCGTGAATTGGTTGGGGCTATTGGTTATTATCTCCATAATCACGTTTATCTTCATATAATTGACAGTGAAATCAATGACTCTAGCTGCAGATTTGCTAATGTGGCACATGCTTGTTTTTGGTATGCTTAATGTTGAATACTTTGTTTTAATAAAACCCTAATTTCATCTAATTCTGTTATTATATTCAGTGTCGTGAAAATATTGATTTAAATGAAACTGCAATAGCAAGGTACTAAAATATACATTTGTAACAAACTAGGCCTTTATAAAATGAGTAGTGTATGAAGAAATATGGGCATCTGCTTTAACTGCACCTGTTATCGAAGGACTAACATCAATAAGGTATCTCAGAGTCGGTACAGTTTACAATTACAATATTCATTATGAAATTAGGTTATTTTAAACAAAATATATTCCATAATTATAATATAAGAAAGGCTATTGGGTTCCATAATTGTTTTAGGGCTTGAAGGTTCTTTTGGATATGATATATACAGCAGTTACTACACCAATTGGTGAGTTAGGATCTTTGGCAATATGACCAAATTTGCTGGAGGAATTAACTTGTACCTAACTCTGTTGAACAAGTTTCCAAAATGGGGTTTGGAATCTCTAGAGCACTCAAATTTTTCTAGGGACGATAGATTGGGAATGACTCTTTAGCCATGGCGATATATATATATATATATATATATATATATATATATATATATATGAGGGCTTTCCCTGTAGTCATGGGGTCATCTTGAGTTAGTGGTCAAATGTTTAACACTTCAATAAACAAGCAAAGCTTGGAAGTTTGTGTTTCAAAACACTCTACTTTTTCTTGCAATTAGATTGTTGACCCTCCAAATCACATTGGTAAGCTTCTTGATAATTGATTCCACGCAAAATCGTTTACGCAGATTGGTGGGAGCTCCAAATATACAATGTGAAGACTTCAACAAATGGATGGCTCCAACGTGAACGAAATGAGAATATGGCAAATAGTTTAGTGCTTGTGATGTTTCATTTTAAGTTTTATGCTTTAGGGTGAATGGGGCCCACATTAAAAGATCTAATTTTAATTTTAATTTTTTTTTTAAATATCACCACAAAAGGTCTAGTGTTATGGACGGCTAGGAGTACCATAATAAATCAAGGGCTGTGGGGAGAATTTCCAAGAGTTTTGAATTTGGCAAGGAACGAGATGGGTACAACTAAGATATTTCAGAAATCCTTGATGGAGTTTCCACCATTGTCTAGATGTTCACGAGTATCAAAGGCCTTGGATTGCTGGATTGCGTAGAATATTGTTTTAAGGGCGGGGACATGGCCTTGTGCAACATAGGCAATTAATCTTATTCTCTGTGCTAATGATTAGGATGGATTTAACTAATTAGGATGGCATTGGATGCTGTTGATAGCTTTTACAATATTATCATTTTTAAAAACTCATTGCTATGATGTTTAATGTAAGTTTTTTTATTTTATTTGTTCATATTGTAGTTAACATGGATGTGGTTAGGATATGATTTTTGACAATGGATGTGATGATAGATTTTGTCGTGAGCAAACTGATTTGAAGTCCGATGGAGAGTTTTCAGGTTTACGATGAAGAACATGGTCTTGGTATTGAGATCAAGATGCCTTTGGCAATGAAGATACATAAATAGAGGGCAATGCACAAACATGTTTTTGTCGGTAAGGGCCCTATAACTTGTTTTGTTTGAAGTTTGGGTTTATACTTTTCTGGTTGTCGGTAAGGGCCCTATAACTTGTTTTGTTTGAAGTTTGGGTTTATACTTTTCTGGTAAATTAGACTGATATTTAATTCAGGTTGTCAGTAAGGGCCCTATAACTTGTTTTGTTTGAAGTTTGGGTTTATACTTTTCTGGTAACTTAGACCGATATTTAATTCAATTGATGAATTTGTGGATGCCATTGACTAGAATTAATGAATTCAATGCCAACACTTGAGATCATTATTTACCATGTTCATCCTCTTATCAATTCAATGTAGTGGATTTTATCAAATATTTTGTGCGATGATAGAGACATTGAGTTTGATAAGTTTTTATTTTTTGTGGCATGTTGAAGGAAATTTTGGGGTTCTACTTGAGAAGAGGGCATTCACCATTGAAAGGATGAACAACATATGAACACTTCAGAACAATGGAGCCTTTGTCTTTTAATGAGTCATTCAAATGGTTTGGGTATGATGTCTAGTCTAGTCTATTTTTAAGGTCACGGCCAAGCCAACACACCAAATTGGTGTATGAGACCCCCTTGTTTGTGGGACAAGGGACCCCCTCCGCCCAGCGATTTGACTGGTAAAGTCTACGAAGGTATACATACACTACCCCCCTTTGGATTTGAACCTGTGACCTCTTAAGAGGAAACATATGTTCTTAACCAGTAGGCCCACTCAAGATGTATATAGCCTTGATTTGTAATCCATTAAAAATACATCGATGTTATTGATGACCCAGAACAAATAGAGATGAAATAAAGATACGAGGATGTATTTTTTCTATAATATGGCAAAATATATTTCATACAATCCATTAAAAATACATTGATATTGTTGATAACCAGAACAAATAGTGATGAAAGATACAAGGATGAATTTTTTTATAATATGCCAAAATATGTTTCATACGTAATGTTGGCATCTAATTCTTTCAACAAATTTACAAGTTAATTCCATTCTACTTATTTGAGCTTTCAAAATATCTTAAACTTATATTTTTCTTTTATCTATAACAAATTATAATTGTTATAACAAATCATGGCATGCTCGCTTTGGAATGGTCTTCTTATTTTATGTAGATAAGGACACCTTATGACTCGGGGTTTATGAATAGGGGTTGCTTTTATTAAGTTAATCATATTTGCTTACAAAGATTTAGGGATTGGCTTTATGAACGCTGGATCATGCTTGTGGATATAGGTTTGAGATATCCATTTTATTTAAATTAATATAATTATAATGAAATGCTTGTGCTTTTTTCGTTATACATGATAAGAACATTATTGAAACGCTGACTCAAGAAAATAAAGATCTAGAGAATTCAGATTGAACATTGATTTAACAAATAATTTAAGTATTTAAATTTTTTCAAATTGAAAATATGAATGGTGGATCATTATTGTAAAATATCCATATATATTTATATATATTTGAGTATAAGCAATTTTTTTTTAAGCTTCTTTTATTTTAATATGAAATGAAAGTTTTTTGTAACATCCCGCTCTTGCGTGCACTGAGCGAACTTACTCTTTGGGGAAACTTGTGTGCAAGTGATCTGGGTCATTATACTATTGGTTGTATTGATTATGATTATGAGATATTGTGGATTTGATGATTTGTTATTTTGTAGTATTTATATAGACGCGCTATTGACTTTCTGAGTGTGTAGGACTCTGGACATTGAGGATGCAGTGACATTGATGAAACCCCTTGGACTTCAGATAGAGTAAGGGAGTGCACTATTAGGGTTTGAATGTTGTTGATGTGACATATGTACATATGATTAGAGGTTATGACGATTGATTATTATTGTTGATATGATTTGTTGATGGATGTAGAGTGACGAGAGCTTGTCGACCAGACTCACATTTGGAGTAGAGGGGTCACACACGACAACTAGAGACATTGAGGGAGAGGTGTGACAACAGCCCTGCCACAACCTACTAGCACTCTCGTCGTGGCTCGAATTGTATGGTAACGATTAACTAGTTCGATAAGACCCACGATGCCGTGAGGGCAGACTGTGACAGTCGCTCATGATGATTCTAAGGGGCGTGCAATAAGGCAGTGACTTTATTTCTTAAAGGCCTTTAGTCTCCCACAAGATCACCTAGCAGAACATTGGCTTTCGGGGTTTGACACCCTTGGGGCACGTAGTGCGTCTTGAAGGGCATGTTGCACAAAGAAAACATAAAGATGCGATTGACACCCTTGGAGCACGTAGTGCGTCCTGAAGGGCACATCACGATTTTCACTGATAAGTTAATAAACATAGTGCCTAGAAAACTATGCCTCCTTAGGACCTGGTCGACCTTAAAATAGATAATGGTACGAGTAAATTTTTAATAACTAAAAGTTCTCTAAAAAATTGTCGTCCAGCCTAGTAAAAATTAAAACCTAGGTCTAAGTAGAACTTGTAGTCAATAAATAAATAAACATATAACAAGAAGGGGGGTAAGAAATTCAAACTTATTTATTAAAGTCAAAATTATATTGGAGGATTAAATTTAAAATAAAAGGGTAATGGTTGTTTTTATCTACATTTGCTAAATTATTTTTTAGTTAAAACGAAAAAAAGGTAAATGATTGTTTTTATCTATCACTTGTTAAATTGATTTTTAGTTAAAAAAGATAAAGGGAGAAACTTAAAATAAAAATGAAACTTGAAGAAAAAGGGAAACTTAAAGAAAATGGGAGACTTAAAGAAAAAACTAATTGTCTAACTTGGTAAGGAATCTAGCCTTTGAGATTTTCTATTTATGAACTCAACTAAGAATTAAGTAGGGCGTAATTTATTTAAGATTTGTAAGGAAATATTGAGACATCGATGAGAGTTTTTATGAATGTTTTTAGGTGGGTGAGGGAATATGAATAATTAATTAATTAATAAAATTGATTTTTTGGTGCAACTAGGGGATCGGATGACATGTGTACGAGGGCGGTTTTTCGAAATTAATTAAATGAAAAAAGAATCTAATGAGAATTTTGGGAAACTAATTACTTGAAAACTCTATAAAAAGGATGGTGAATGAGGAGTATGGATCATCATTTCGCTGGCGGAACGATACGCTGCTGAATTTTCATTTTGACTGAACTTTCTCTTGTGGTAGTTGGGATACCCATCTCGGGTAATGAGTGATAGCTTGACCTTGCGAGGCGAGTTGGGTGCTAGCATTCTCTGGTATTGTGGGCGTGGCCCCTTTGTGGCTCGAGAGGCTCAGGGGGAAGAAGAGTATCCATAGCGTTAGCTGGGAGGTATCGGTGATGTCACATCGATTGAGAAGCGAGAGCTAGACGGAGCGTGCGTGTGACAATGATTTCGGAGCTTCCACAATTGGCTACGGTACACATGTATTAGTATTGATTATGTTAAGTGCATATACTAATTCTCTTTTTCAATGCAAAAAAACCAAGTAGTTATTCCATAAATGGTAAAGAAAAATCAATTTAAGGAGTGTACGACTTATGTGGATTTAGGAAATTAATGTGAGGTGTGATGGGTTAAAGATTAGATTTCTTTTGCCCCATTAACCATGCTGATGTAAGATTGTTTTGGAATTTAATGTGATGTATGATTGTTATAGTAGTCAGATTTCCTTTGCGTCTTGTTGACTTGTCGATTGGGTGCTTGGGTAGTCTTCATGTATTTTGACAGTTAATTCGGTCTCCTAGCGTGTGGGTTTTAGCTTGGGTTTAAGGTCTAGATATGTTATGTTGCGCCATGGTCACTGTCACGCCTATTACCTTGTGACGACATGATTCTTGACGAGGGGATCTTTGCGTGCCCCGATGAATAGATGCAAATGATAATCTAGCCGTAGTCCTGTGCTTCCCGATGTGAGCGTATTGTTTGTTGTAATTGTTGTTGGTACTTGGTTCTATAATGCCTTAATGCGTTTGGTTTTGTGCACCGTAGAGGTTTCTAGTTACTGGTCGTCAAAGACGTTGTGTTAGGTTGTTGATGTTGTCCTTTAGCTTGTAGGCGTTGTTTTGCTTGTGTCGGACGGGTAGTCGTTTTTATCTGTCTATTGATTATCGCATGTTTCATTTAGTTCAATGATGTGCCAATATGTTGGGTCGTTGTTGTTTGTTCCCTGATTTGCGTGCGTTGTGTTCATTGTCAAGTCGTGTTGATAAATTATTGTCGTTGTTACCTTGTTGTTTAATATATATATATATATATATATATATATAATAAAATAAATAAATAATTATTTTTTTTGCATTGCATCGTATGTAGTCGTAATGATAGGGGTCATTACATATGGTATTAGAGTGGGTTCAACCCTGCTACTGTGGATTACCATGCTTTCCACTGTAGCAAACCCTTGAGTAATAACCTAGCGCTATTTAAAAACTTAACCTGTCCATGCAATAAACATGGTTAGATGACACCGTAGAGATTCATGATGTGGTGCCAGGGGAGGAGGCACGACGCCTCTAGTAACACCCGCGCTAGAGGGGTCCAACCCCCAAGGAGAAGAACAAGTCCCTGGGTAGGAGTCGATTGTTGTAAGGGATGTGTATGGTCAGATAAGGAACTTCAAGGAAATGTTGGAGGCCTTGAAAAACCGTCTGTACTGAGATAAGGCCACGACGCCTGTACCCCTAAGGGTCCAAAACGCGCCCCAACAAGTACTGTCAGCGTTCACGAGTCCCACGGACGGCTCAACCGCCAAGGCATGGCTGGAGAACAAGGCAATGTGCTTCGCACATCGCGGTTACGACCTTCGGCATGAAGGTCCGCATGGCGGTCTTTCAACTGAAGGGGAGCACTCTTCTATGGTGGAAGACGCTCATGCTGCATTTGAACATGGCAGTCAAAGACGTGTCATGGGAACTGTTTGATGAACAGTTTCGGGAGAGGTATCTATCTGAGGAATTCATTGAGCGTCAACTCAACGAGTTTAACGCCTTGCAACAGGGCGCCCGTACGGTGCTCGAGTATGAGGCCTGTTTTATGGAGCTGCTTCGGTATGCTCCGCACCTAAATATCAAGAAACTTAAGGTCAACAGGTTCGTGTTTGGCCTTAATGTCAGCATTCGTGAAAATGTTAGGATTCTGATGCCTCAAACCTTACATGATGCCGTCTAGAAGACCCTTATAGCAGAGGAGGAGCTTATCAACGGGGGTCAAAGCAGGACTCCAGCGAGACCAGTGGGGCAGGTGCCATCTGGTGCACAGTAGCATCAGACACCAGCTAGACATTCACCAGGATATCATGGCTTTCATAGAGGATCCACTTTCACTACACCTCGTCGACCAACGCCTCAACAACGAACTCCTTATCGAGGATCACAACACTAACAACAAAGTTGATCGCAACAACAATAGTGTAGGCCTGTTCAACAGAACAAACTAGGGTTCCACACCGGAGGGTCGCCAACTTCGGGTACTAGGAGTAATGGACTGAAGAATGAGTGTTGGACATGTGGGGAGTCACATTACCAGCACGACTGCCCAGTGGAGAGGACTAGAGCATCTGGATCAACCCGACCCACTACCGTGAGAGATTTGGGCAAGGTCCATCGGATTCATACAACAGTGAATAACCGCCAGGTAGAGCATTAGTCGACTGTGCTCGAGACGTCAGGTACCGTCACTGATCAGACCCTTAGTGTTTTGATAGATCAAGATGCTACAAAGAGTTTCAATTCTGGGGCAACGCTAAAAATAATTAAGGTAAAGGTAGTCGAACAAGATGAGTTTAGCTTTGTAGAAATGGCTTTGGGAACCAGACAGAAGGTTGGAGGGAAGGTTATGGGTCGTAGCCTTAACCTGGAAGAGTTTGTCACGAGGGCCAACCTGTACATCACGATCTTAGGATCTTATGACGTTGTGATCGGTATGGACTGGTTGGAATCGCATGAGGCAATACTCAATTGTAAGACAAAAGGGTTGACCTTGGTCGATGATGAGGGACAGAGACACGTGATTGTAGGTCGGAACCAGGGAGTTTCCCTGAGGTTCATCTCTTCCTTGCAACTACGGAAGAGCATACGCAAGAGATGTAAGCTTTATGCGATCCTTGCGTTAGACGAGAAGGGAGTAGAGGAA
>SNQJ01S0022203.1:0-13767 GCA_010110895.2 Picea sitchensis | reverse complement strand
CAACAGGTTGTTGGGGAGCCTTTTGTTGCACAAGGTAGCAATGGATTTCATCCTTCCTAGGAAACTGATGAGTGGGATGGTCCTCATTAAAAATCATGCAAGGGAACTAACTCTTTTTCTTCTCTCTCGTGCCTCCCCCAGTATTGGTTTAGGATTGAGGGGATCCATGTTTATTGTTAGAGTTTTTCTTCTTGTTCTTGTTTTTCTTCCCCCCAAGTTGTTGAGGTTTCTTTAGTTGCATGGATTTCATTGAATTCACCTTGAAGGGTTGAATGGGAGCCTATAAAGTTTGGGTGGTGGGATTAGAAACTAGTGGGTTTTAAGAGATGTGCATGTTACCTGACTGACCAACTAATTGTCCCATAGATGCACAAGAAATATAACCAATCACACCATCGACATGGGGTCCTGGGTTTTTTCTATGTGGATCTGTCGATGGTCATGGAGTATACATAATGATATCATATAGAGTGTTATACTGAGAATATATGATATATAAATGTTGGGCACACAAGATAACTTGTTGCTCGGAATTCACCCCTGCCATAGCAACATCCTTGGTAATATGTGGAAAGAGGGATTTGGTGAATCATTCCATAAGGATTTGGTAAGGAATTTTGGTTTTGATCATTCTACGTTGTTGTCTCCACTCATGAATATGATAAAAAAAAATGCAAGTGGATGTGTCCTGACGCGGAGATGTCAAGAACTATCTCCCGTCTCATCTAATGGATAGTTGAAAATGTGTAAAAAATGCCTTGGCCAAGTTATTAAATCTAGAGAAGAAAGTTACCTTAAGTTATATGTAACACTTGGTGGCACCTCCAGTCAAGGATTGCTAGAAAATACGTAAGAGAATACTATTGTCTATCAAAGGGTTGAAAAAACACCACAAGTGATAATTCACAATATGTGTAAATGGGTCTTATCCGGGCTTACGTCAATCTTCGACATGTCAGATGGTATCTTGCAAGTATGGTCACCCATAATGGATCATGGAGAATGGGGTCATTTGTCAAAAAAAACAAAAATTGCAAGTCTAATCTCACCAAGAAAGGCAATGGCGTGTTGGAAAAGGAAGGAGAGGTGAACGACGAAGCATCATGAGACCCAAATGATCCTTGAGACCCCTCTGTCTGTGTATTTTTGGATGGAGAAGGAGTTCCAAACGGGTGATTGCCTCGAGGGATGGAAGCACTCATAGGAGTGTGATTACTCCCGTGATTAAATATGCCCCCAGTGGTATTACCTACATGGATAAATGGATTGAACATGCCCCCAAAAGTATTACTTCTAGGAGCGGACATGGACCCTACAGGAAAACTACTCCTCTGACCAAAACTAGCCCTAGAAAATTAACTTCCAGGACCAGATGTATGTGTAAAAGGGTAGCCACCCCATTGAGCATAATTTACCCTAGGAACAGTGGTGTAACTAGATGGTCCACTACTCCCTAGACCAAAAGTGTCCCCAGAGAGATTTCCCCTAGGGATAGAGGGAAAGAGTGAAGGGATAGAGATCCATGGAATTGACGTACCGTCCCATGGGATATTAAATCCCCTAGAAACATTGTTTCTCCCAGACTAACTAGGAACAATTCCACATCCACTAGACATGTTCCAACCGAACATAAAAATGAAATTTGGCATCACCGGGCCACCTATAGGGAAACTGGGGATGGAAGAAGTTCCACTCCGGACATTGAAGCTAAGGCTATCCCCCCCACTAGATGAAAATCTAGATGTGAGAATCAAAACATACATGATGGGAATATTGTTAACACTACATAGACTCACGAAAGGAAAATCAGACACAATCGATATCCCCTAGATGAAGACACCTGATGAAATGAGCATAGATGGTGTAGGCCCAATGGCACTAATGGATGACAAGGTGGAAATTATTGGGATGCCCCCTATTACAATGCTCGCCGATGGACTGGAAGACTTAAAAAAACTAGATGAAACACTTAATCCTGGTATGGTGTGAGGATAACTAAACAAGGAAAAAGGCTCAATAAAGAGCTCCCTAACCTGGTCAAGTATAGGGTCATGAGGATCGGCCAAAGAAGGGTTTAAATGACCTGGTAGACTCTCGTCAACCACTTCAACTTCAAAGGACTCACTCTCTTCAGATCATGTGTTAGTCTCTTCAAATTCTTGGTCACCTATCTCACACCGCTTAAGAGGTGGTTGTTCCTCTATGATAGGTGCAAGTCCTCATTGTCTAAGGGACCAAGGATGTGGTTGTTCAACCACAGTGAATGATATGTGTTAAGACCAAAACAAAAATCAACCTAAGGATGATGTAGACTTGGAATCAAAGAGAACACCCCTAATAAATCTAGTCCAATAGGAAAACAAACCAATTGATTAGGGGGCCTTCCAAAAACTAACCCTTTGGGGGAGATTAAGTCCCCAAAATATTGGCTAGTGAAGGTGTGAGGAATAGTTACGATAACCTACGTGAAGCAACCCTGAATAGTGCAAGTACCCTTTATTAAGGAGGGCACCCTATGGGGGAATTGAAACCATGATTGAACATCTATCCCAGTTACAAAAGGTATATCCCACATGTAGTCACCTTTGTAACTACCTAGGAGTGGTCACTAAGGTTAGCACCTCACAATCAGTGATCGAGCGAACAATCGAAGGTCCGAAAAAACATATGGGAAGGTAAACTAAGCATGAATCCTCAATAAGCGTTACCTCTCAAGGAGGTGTGGCACTTATGAGACCCTCGTACATGTAGTGGTTGAAGCAGTCTAGCAAACACCAACACAAGTAGAAAGGGGTAATCGCCCTACTTTCCCCAATGCGAACTCGTACTTTACTCATATGTTGGAGGATATTCCCAACAAACTGGTTGTAAAAATGGATTTAAACACTCTTTAACGAAGTCTAGGTTTCATTTTTTGGCCTTGGAGAGTTAACTCCAATCCTACACCAAAACCCTAATGTTGTCTATGTCAGTGTTGCTAGAAAGAAAAAGAGTCTGATTATTTTTAGATTATGTATTTTTTTTCTTAGCAACTATTTTTTAGTCAAGGGAATGGATGAAACTCCAATGGTTTTTAGACTCTTTCCAAATCCAAAGAAGAGGAAAATGCATGCACAATATGAAAATTTCATTTTCAATGAACTCTAGCTAAGGAAGGGAAGATACAAATTTTCCTTTTCAGTTTTACAAAGAAGAATACAACCTCACAAACATGCTGCAAACATGCAACACAAACTAAAGAAACTGACAAGATCTTCAAATGAAAAACACTCTAATGCAACTTTTTACAAAACACCTAAAAGTTTAACCCTAGAAAAGTTTGTTTTTTGTTCCTTTTCTTTGTGCTTTTCTGAAATGAAAAGTTCTTTGAGATAATCAACTGAAAAATGCAGATAAAAAACAACAAACAACAAGCAAGGGATGTGCGATATTGGCAGTGATGCACTAAAGCACACTTTAACATCTCTACAGGATCAAAATCCCAAACTTGGAAAATAACCTAGCAATGCAAAACCTTTTGAACATCAACAAACTAGATGTAAAGGAGAAACAAATACACTGCCATATATGATGAAATCTATTGGGAAGGTTTCCAAGATCCACACTCACCAGGAAACAAAATCAAACAAACAAGCAATCCCAACCAAAATACTCCAATCACCTCAAGCTCACTTGAACACAAACAACAAACAAGAGGCCCAAATAGAGAGGATAACTAGGATATCATACCATACACAAGCTCACAAGTCTCATGAAAGTTCAGATATGAAGAGAAAAAACTATTTTTTTTGAAAAACAATGAGCTACAGGGGTAGTTGCGACCCATGAAGTATGCAACTAGCGACCATCTATAGGTGACCGTGGCCCAACATGTATGCAACTAGGGACCAGTCGCTTTGGTTTAAACTAACCAAGCACGCCCATCTGCAATTTTTTTGAAAAACCCTAGATCTGGCCCAAATATTTTATATATACTAGATATTCTCTTTGAGGGAGTGACATGGAAGACTAAGGACTATGTAAAAGTTACAAAATATTGAAATCAAAGGGGAAATGTAGCTAGAGAAGAATCAAATATTCCTCCCCAGTGGAGTGACCAATTTTTTTATGCATAAATCTCTCTTATGGATAAGCAAGACCTCCCTTGGATTCACCCTTTGACCCAAGACAGAAAGCGAGGCTATATTCCTAAATAGTTTTCCCTAGATCTAAACAAATTTGTTTCCTTTTAACCAAGAAGGGTGATAAACATACCTTTTCGATTGGCGATTGTCCTTGTATGTCTTGGATGATGCAGCTCTCAAGATCTAGCACCAGCTCTTGCGCTTTGCTTCTTGCATACAAGGAGACAAACAACTACCAATCTACTATTCTTCTAGTGTTAGGAAAAACACAAATTTGATTTGGATCTAATCCGATCTATTCAAGGCGAGATTAGATCTGTCTTCTACTATTGAAAGCATAAATATGGATAGGGGAAAACCATATATCTATATATAAATGAATACATAATTACATAGAAATTGTTTTACCTTGAATGAATGATGCATTCCTCCTTAATATCCTTGCTCTTGCTCCTCCTCAACCCTCACTCAAGCAAGGAAAAATTGATATGAAGGTTGATTTGAATGAAGAAGCTCCTTTGAAAAATCCTGCAACATGTACCTGTAAATGATTCTTCCTCCTCTTTCCCATGGAAACACCTTCCTTATATATAGATTGGTGGAGGATGCTAGGAGAGGCTTCTATATCTCTATAACGTAGTGAACTCGATCGAATTGAGAGTTCCCAAGATCCTTCCACGAGATAATCAACTCACCCAATGTTGATCTCCTCGAAAATCACCAAATATAGAAGTATACAGAGGTGGTTGTGGGATAGCAATTATGCAACTATCTATCGATCACAAATTGCAAAGTTGTTCAACAACTAACGGTCGCACCCCAACAGTGGGTCCAGTAACAATTATTCTCAAAATTAGGGAAAATACATGGTAGAAGAGTGTGAAATGATTGGGACCAAGGAAGATGTGTGTATCTGAGTATAACATCATCATTGTTTCCTTCATGAGACTCTAAGGTGGAAAATAAGGTTGTAACAAGGAGGGAGTTATAAATATGAAATTTGTACATACTCACTTGTCTTCCATTTTGACCTAAAATATGAGGAAAAACAAAAAATTGATGATGTAATGCTCCTCCATGATGTAATTTTTTAACTTGAAAAAATGCTTAAGATGTTATGACATGAAGATAAACTAAATATATCTAAAAACATTGCTACAAACATTAAATTATTTCATCCATAACATGATCCTTTTAATCAATGAGAGAATAATATGGAAAGCCTATTTAAAATTGATTTGATTGTAGTGGTAGGTGATTATCTAGTAGAACTTAGGGAACATAGGGGACTATAACATGAAAGGAAGAGAAAATGAATAGGTGTTTGAGGGATAAAAGAAAGAGGAAAAGGAAGAGGCGGGTGAGGGAGACAGAGAGTGGAGAAGAAAAAGAGGAGGGGGGAATAAAAATAGAAAAAAGGGGAGGGGGGAGGAAAAAGACGAAGAGGGAGAGGAGAGGGGCAATAAAAAGATGGGGGGAGAAAAGGAGGAAGAGGGAGAGGAGTGTGGGGGAAGCAAGGGAGGATGGGAGAAGGAAGAGGGAGAAGGATTAAAATGAGACGAAGAGGGAGAGGGAGATAAAGAGAGGAAGAGGAAGGAGAAGACCGAGACAAGGAGTGGAAGAGAGGAAGAAGAAGGAGAAGAGAAGAGGAAGAGGAAGGAGAAGAGGAGATGAAGAGAGGAAGAAGAAGGAGAAGAGAAGAGTAAGAGGAAGGAGAAGAGGAGATGAAGAGAGGAATACAAAGGGAGGAAAAGGTATTCCCTTAACCTACATTGGATAATTATTTTTGTAAATCACATCTTCAAAACCCAAATCTCATCTCCCATACAAAATTTAAATCCCATCTCCCATTTCCAAAACCCAAATCCTATTTTGTTTTAAATATACAAATTAAAAAGAAAATAAGGGGAAAATGACAAAAACCATACCTTTGATTCGGCGATGCCCCACAAATCTCTCTTGATTTCACTATTGAGTACCCCAAAAATCCTATTAAGATCCAAGAAGCTTTTCCCGACACCCTCATGTGAAAATGAAATGAGGGGACACTCTTTTTTCACTTTATATTAGAAATGCATAGGTAGGTCGATGCAAATATTTAGTTTGCATCATCTATTTTTTGAATTTTTTGAGCTCCATATCATGTTTTCATCGATTGTATTCAAATCAAATATGTATCATACATGTGTGGTCTTCACATCAACTATGTATCATACCCGTGTCATCTTTTTTTATTTGATGCCAAGAAACACATCATGTTAGTGTTACCTATTTTGATGTCAATCCAAATAATGCATAGTCTTTGTGTTGCTTCCATGTCATGGAGCATCATTCCAAAATCACTTCTGTATCATGATAACATCGAATTTACTAATAATATCCCTACTTAAAAATTAATTAGTACTGTGATAGTTTTTATAATTATAATAACTGTAGTTGTTATTAATGATTATAAATAATAATTATATTTATAATAATAAATATAATAATTTATAATTATAGTTATAATACTTATCATATTTATAATTAATATTTTTTTTTTGTAAATAAAAGGGGGTGGGACCTGTTATATATCTTTAATCAAAAAACAAAACAACTGTTTGGGATGCCAGATGTCCCGCCTGGGTAGGAAACCGGGACATCTGGACATCCCCTGCCAGATGTCATCCTGGTTACACAAAAAGACTAAGTTTACCCTGCAGCGTCATGCCCGAAGGAAACCAGGACGTGCATTCGGGAATATATAACTGAGTAGCATAAGTTATAACTGAGAAAGACTGTAAACTAGATGGCTCTAGGCCTAACTGAAAACAAGATAGTAAAGCAAAAAACCAACTCTAGATTTCCATTGACCTGCTATCCTGCGCACTGGTATTGTTCCTCGGTTTGCTTCCATCCGACTGGGAATGCATATGGACGCGCACAAGTTGGGCATTGTCGCCTCAGATGCGTCCTGGAATGCGCCGCGAAATACATGTCCAGTCTCTGCTCAATTCTTGTTAACCTGAACGTCTGGTCGCCCAACAAACTTCTGAGTTCAAAGATGAGGCTGAGGTATTCCCTATTTGGTGAGGGTGGCTGCTCTTGGCTGTAACTTGCATTTGAGTCGTGCCCTGGTGGATTGTCCCTCGTCTCCTTCCTGAACGCATCAGAGGGCAGCTCTTCTTCTATATAACAGGTGTAGTGGGGCGTTTCTGTACAGGCATCTTTGGGGGAAGCCCTCTCGCCAACAAACGGGTGCTGCCTTCCCTGACCAAATTCCGTGGACGGGTTCCATTTCTCGGGCACAGTGAACAGTAGGTGCTCTGGTATGCTGTCTGGTATACCTCCTTTTGGAATTTCTTCGACGACATACGCCATGGGTGGCGTGTGTGGGTTCGCTTTCCTTCATCGTCTGGAAATGGCAAGAGCTGCTTCAAATGTTTGTTTCCTCTGCCTTCTGGATTTCGCAGCGTACCAAGTTGCGCCCCTCCGGGGTGTCCCGTGCAGTCATGGCATTGTGGAGGTCTGGTGGGATGCCCAATTGATCCCCCGAGAGGTCGCTCTGCTGCCTGACGCGATAATAATCCCTGAATGCGGGACCTATTCCTGCAAATTCCCAAGGAAGCGACTGCTATTTTGCAGATCTGCTGTAGCGAGAACTACCCAAAGCAGCTGGTGCTCTCCTCCCACAATCCTAACAATGAAAATGAACACGAGCCGAACCTCCATAACTTGAATGCCCGGTTTAATGTTGCAAGCCTGCCTGGTACGCCTCCCACGAGCGAGAGGCCTCGTCAGGTTAATGCCCTTACGCTGGTCCATTGCGAGTTTAAATGCTGAGGGGACGCCGGCCAGTCGATGTATTAATGCGGCGTCCTGGCTGGCGTTCGCATGGAAACCTCTCCCTACGTGTCACCCCATCTGGGGCTTCAAGGTCTTTTGTGGCCAGTGTGTGGCATCGGGTGAAGATCTCTGGATCGGGTGGTCTATGGGCCTCCCAACAGAAGTGTTCCATCTCCCTCTCCACTGCCACATTTGCTAGACAGTCCGCCACTTTGTTTGCTTCCCTTCTCACATGAGAGGTGGTGACACTGAGATGGGGATGGAGGAGATGGCTAAAGTCTTCAAGCAGACCCTGTAGACGCCAGCTTGGCGAAACTTTGTCGGGGTGACCACCATGTATAATCTTGGTTGTAAGCCTTATAATGAATTGCGAGTCCCCTTCTAGGATTACTTGATGATAACCTTTGTCCATAGCTGATTGGAGGCCCCGTAGTAATCCTGTTAGCTCAACTACATTGTTGGTTGTATCACCTAGAAATCCCGCTTCCAGCCCAAGAATCTCTCCAGTGTAGTTTCTGAGCATAGCCCCATAACCTGTTGCTCCTGTATTTCCTTTGGATGCTCCAACGAAGTTTAGTTTGATGAAGCATTATGGGGGAGGAGTCCAGCAGATTGGGCTAGTCATCGGTCTTTGAAGAGGTTTTGTTCCCAGTTGTTTGTTGAAGATGGGTTGCCAGTATTGCAGGGTGCATCGTTCCTCTGGGCTGCATTGCATATCTTCTTCTGTCCAAGATTTGCTTCTGATTGTTTCTTTGATGAGGGATCTGATTGTCTCCCAGGTGGTGTCTGGTGGGGTGGGTTGGGAGTGAAAGATTCTCTTATTTCGTTCCTTCCAAATTTGCCAGAGGATGAAACCCGACAGAAGTTGCCAGATTAGATTTAATATGGGATTGTTGTAAGTGCTATGATCCCAGTTCTCGATTGTATCATTAATGCTGCCGCGGTCTTGGTTGGATCTGCGCATGGCTTGCGCTCCTTGGTCCCAAATCTGTTGGTTGTAGTGGCATCCATTAAAGAGGTGTTCTTTGGTTTCCTCCTGTTGGTGGCATAGGGCGCAAATGGATGGTCCAATGAAGTCCCTTTTCCTTAGGTTGTCCCACGTTAGGGCTTTGTTATGCACCACAAGCCACAAAAAGGTGGATACTTTGGGCCAGAGAGCCGAATTCCAGACTTTGCTCCAGATTTGTTCATTTCTTAGTTCTTGATGTTGGCTTTGTAGTAGATAGGCTTCTTTTATATTGAAGATTCCGGCTGTGGAGTATACCCATCGGAGAATGTCTGGTCCCTCTGTTGTGAGAATTTTCCTGCGCATGGCCTGAGTTTTCCAGACCTGTATATTGAGATCTGTCGGGATCTCGAGCTCCTGATGTGAAAGCTTCCATTTTCGCCATTTCTGCTGCTGCGTTTGAGGTTTCCATAGGTGTCTGACCTTTAGGGTGGTGTCCCTATGGAGGCTTCGTTTGAGGTCCGATAATTCCTCCATAGCGTCCAGTGGTTTGAGTTGCTGCCATGAATCTTGCCAGAACAGGGCACTGCCTCCGTCTCTGATTTCCCAAAAGGCATGCTCCTGTACTAGCGTGCGATTCTGCCAAGATGTATTCCAGATATGGGAGCCCTGTATTTGAGTGCTGTGTCGGATTAGCTGGTCCTCATGTGTGAATGGGGCGTACTTTCGTTTCCATAGTTGTGCCCAAGCTGTTGTGGGATTTTTGAGCCATCTCCACCAGATTTTAGCCCCCATTACCTGATTGAGCTTCCCTGGGTCCCTTAGTCCCAATCCTACGTGAATTTTTGGCTTGCAAAGTGTTTCCTAGCTGACTAGCGCCCATTTCTTGTTGGGCTGATGACCACTCCAGAGGAAGTTTCGCTGAAGGTTTCTGATGGCTCTAATGACTTTTTTCGGTGCGGCCAGGGCTGTGAAAAGATAGGTGGGTAAAGCTTGCACTACTGACCTGATAAGGACCAATCTGGAAGCAATGTTGAGGGGTATAAAGGTCCAATTGCTTAGCCTGTTTGAGATAGAGAGGAGGAGGTTGTCCCAAGAGATGGCGCGAATAGCCGTTCCAGCCAGGGGAACTCCGAGATAGTTGGACGGAAGGGAGCTCCTAGGTATCCCTAGAAGTATGGAAATGTGAATCTGGATGCAAGACGGGGTGTTAAATAAGAAGAGCTTTGACTTATCCAAATTAAGCTCCATGCCTGAGGCTTCAGAGAAATCCAACAAGATGGAATTGAGTTTGATGGCTTCCCTGGCCGTGGGAGAGTTCAGTAGGAGTGTGTCATCCACAAATTGGCTGTGAGAGGGTGCTGGCTGAATGTTGTGCAAGGGGAGGCCTTTGAGGGAACCTTCCAAGACTGCAGCCTTGATATAACGTCCCAGGCCCTCCACCATGAGAACAAACAGGAAGGGAGAGAGGGGGTCCCCCTGTCGTATTCCTCTTGAGGGTGAAAACGGTTGGGAGGGGACTCCATTAATCAGAATGGAGAAGAAGGCTGAGGAAGTTAGGTTTAAGATCCAATTTGTCCAGCCCTGATCGAATCCAAAAGAATCAAGGACAACTCTAAGGTACTTCCAATTGGCTCGGTCGAAGGCTTTGGAATTATCAAGTTTGATGAGCATACCTGGAATACGAGTGGATTTGAGGGAGTGGATGATCTCATGCGCTAGGACAACACTGTCCATAATTTGTCTCCCCTCTAGATACCCCGCTTGCTCCTTTGAGATGACAAAAGGCAGGATGGGTTTCAGACGGTTGGCTATGACCTTCGTAATGATTTTGTAGATAACATTGCACAGGGCTATGGGTCGGAACTGCTTGGGGTTAGTGACTCTTTCTTCCTTCGGGATGAGGGTAAGAAAGGTGGCGTTTAGAGCTGGTAATACCAGTCCTGAAGTTCTTGATTCCTCTATTACCTCCCATACCTCGTGTTTAATTAGGTCCCAACAGTAGTGGAAGAAGTTCGTGGTGAATCCGTCCGGTCCGGGGGCTTTTCCTGGAGGCATGGTTTTGACTGCTTGGTTTACTTCTTCTTGGGTGATGGGCCGTATTAGCGCTGCATTTTGCTCTGAAGTGACCAACGACGGTATATGCTCAATGACCCACTGGATGGCTTCCGTTCTGTCAACATTCGGTTCCGTTAGCAGGTCCTGATAATACCTGAGAAGCTCTTCCTCGATCTTGGTATGTTCCCTGATCATGTGGCCTTGACTATCTTCCAGGTGGGTGATCCTGTTAACATGTCTTCTATGTATCATAGGTCTGTGAATTTTTTTTGTGTTCCTCTCCCCTTCCTTGAGCCATTGCACCCTGGATTTATGCTTCCATAAGATTTCCTCTTGCTTTCTTCTTTCTTCGAGCTGTTCCTGTAGTTCTGCCTCTTCCTTCATTAGTTCAGCAGATCTGAAGCCAGAGATGAAGGTTTTTTGGATCTCCCCCATCTGGTTTTCTATAGTTCTGATACTCTGGAGTATATCGCCAAAGCAGTTTTTGTTCCATTGTTTCAACAATTGTTTGAAGTTTTTAAGGCGCTGTTGAAATTTGTACATTTTGGATCCATGATCTATTTCCGATTGTGCCCACTAGGATTTAGCCAATCGCTGAAAGTCCGGGTGCTGCAGCCAGAATTTCTCAAAGCAAAAAGGTTTGTATCGGGGTGGGTCTCCCAGGTTTAGTTGCAGAGCAATAGGCCAGTGATCTGAGCCAACTTTTGGTAGAATGAGGCTTTCCAAACAGGAGCCTGCTTCCAAGATCTCTTCGGTGACTAAGAAGCGATCCAACCTACAGGCAACGTGCTGATTGCCCGATCTACGATTGGACCAGGTGAAGGTGCCATTGGTATTTTCTATATCAACCAAATTTAGATTATCAATGAGGTTTCAGAACTTACCACTATCTTGCTCGAGTTTCTTGGTGCCCCCGATTTTCTCCTCCAGCGTCAGGATCATGTTGAAGTCTCCACCTAGGATCCAATTTGGTGTTGCAACCAGTGTTCTGATCAGCTCCAGCCGCTATAGGAAGATGTCTTTGTCCTGATTATTCTGAGGCCCATATACATTGGTGATGGCCCCTTCCTGATTCGATCCAATGACCTCGAAGTGGGCGGTTATTGTACTTATCGTTGTGAAGGGCTTGCTGAGTGTGATGTTTTGCGGGTTCCATAGGATGGCGAGGCCACCTGAGGCCCCTATTGAATCTATGGTTAGGAATCTGCATGCTTTCCATATACGCTGAAAGATGACTTCGACCTCTGCTCCCCGACATTTGGTTTCCTGTAGCATTAGAATGTCTGGTTGTTCTGCTATTATGCAGTCTCGTAGAGTCCTTTGCTTGGATCTACCATTGAGTCCTCTGATGTTCCAGGTGATGATCTTCATCATTAAGAAGGGGGGGCAGAGTGGAGGTATCCCTCCGAGAGCTTGTGGATCTGACCCGAATTAATCATAAGGTTGCCAGCTTCCTTGATCAGCTGGTGCGCAGTTTTGCGCCCTCTTCTTTTGGTCTCTCATGGGATTCTCTTCGAGCCAGAGCTCAGGTCCGTTGCTATGCCCATGCGTGCCGTGGATCCAGCTGACGAGTTGAGAAATACTTTATGGACTTTGCGCAATTGTTCTTCAGGGAGGGTATGCAGGTCTTTTTGGTTGAGCGCTTCCTCCAGCTTTTCCAGGTCTATCCCTGCCAGGTCTCGGTCATCGATCAGCATAGGAGTATCTCCGTCCCCTTCTCCTCTATCTTTTGTGTGGGTTTCGCCTATTGCAGAGTTGGGGTTGATGTTCGGACTGTTCGTGGACTTCTGTGGAGGGTCCTTATGTGGGTCTTGGATTTCCTCTTCTTCTGGCAATTGGTCCAAGATCTCATATGAATTTTTGGTTGCAATTTTTTGACTGGTATCTGGGATTTGCTTTCTTGGGGGGTTCCGCCTCCTTGAAGTGACGGTAGTGAAGCCATCCTTCTGCGTAGTTTCACTTGCCTTTGCCGCTTGTTTGATGAGAGGGCAGTCCCGAAATAGGTGGCCGTGCTCATGGCATCTTCTGCATCTGAAAGGGATGTGCTCACAATCCAGAGTTTGTTGCCAGTCCTCATCCTGGTATTCAAGGGTCACCGTACCAGGGAGTGCTTTGGAGATATTCATGTATACACAGATCCTGGCGTAGGAGGTGTATTTTCTCTGCTTTGTAGCTTCCGAAGCTTTGACATATTTTCCTAGGGTATTGCCTATACTCATGAGGATCTCTTCCAACCAAAACTCCTGTGGGAGGGAGTATAGACGTATCCATATAGGGGCCATGGTGAAATCTTCTTTATCCGGGCTGAATCTTTCCGTCCAGAAGCGTAGGAACAGCCCTGCGGAGTTGAAGAAGTATGGTCCATTTTCAAATATCCTGTCCTTGTCCTCGAGGTTGTATAAAATGATGGTGAAAAAACCCTTGGAGCTGAGTTGCACCTCATAGTCTCCTTTGGGGTTCCACCAATGCTTAACCCACTTGTTAAGGTCCCTCTCTGTGGGCCAAAGCCCTAGAAATTTCCCAATGAGGGAATGTTCTTTCATAAATTGTGTATGCTCTCCAACCCTAGTTGAACTGATGAGATATCTCGAAGATTTTTCCAGTTGTGGAATGCACTTACCTGGTTCCCAACTCCGTGGCTGCTTGGGCTGGGAGGTTCCTGCTTCTGTGTCCATTTCCTTTCTCAGACCCTGATCCTTGGCTAAGAGATGATCTCTTATCTGCGTCGGCGGCTCGAAGGTGGGTCTCCTTGCCCTGACGCCCGATTTTTCATTGGCCGCCACATTACGATATGAGGGGGGTTCCCCCCCCCCC
>SNQJ01S0022202.1:106383-127831 GCA_010110895.2 Picea sitchensis | reverse complement strand
TTGTACTTGAACATTTAAGTGGGGTAAAAGGAGGTTGCCCCCTCGAAGAGGCTTATTATCTGAAATTATCTCTTTTTCAAGGCGTTGAGTACTTTTCCTGAGGTTTTTCTATGCTATATTGATGTTTGGTTCTTAACAATATGTGAAGGTTTTTCCATAGGAGAAAATTCTCTATCAGGTGGTTGTGAGGGACCAACTTCAACTGTTTTATTAGTAATATGAATGGATTTATCACTTCTGGTCATCTTCCTATTTTTTCTTGGCTTTGAGTACACATTATTCTTAGCAGGAGTAGGTGTTTTTCTTTTGGACTCTGGTGTGTGAGTAACATGTGGCTGAAAACTTGATGTAGCTAGAAAAACCTCCTAGTCAGTATTGGTCTTCTTCAACTCTTCCAATACTAGCATCTTGATTAAACCAGAGTGAAAAACACTGGTATCCACTTGCTTAGATTTATCTTGGACCCTATCTGACATCTTTCCAATACTCTTGAAAAGATAAAAGGGAAGGTTCATGGACTCTTTCCCAGTAAAGTGTAGTAGCAATCTAATATGGTATTGATAAACCATATTAAACCTTCCTTCATAAGTGAATTACCTCTAAATAACTCTGAGAATTTTGTCAAAATACTCCAACATGTGACTTCTTGGAACTCCCTTGGATAGTTTGTCTCCTTGATATTCAAGTTTTAGGAATTCCTCGGAGAAAGAAGAATTCAAAGAAATGGGTTTAAACCAATTTTCACCAAAATCAGGAATCTTTATGGCTATAGAAATATATTGCTTAGAGACTTCAAACTCCAGTGCCCCCACCTTAGTATTTGTCCCACTGAAATTGAGCAAAAACTGTTTAGCTACCTCAATATGCCCTCTTTGCATTTTCTCACAAAAATTCAGGTAGCCCACTCTTTGGAATGCTTCCTTGAAAATTGGTTCAGAATTGATAAGTTGCATGTCATGTGGTTCAGTCCTCAAAATATCTCCCCCTTTGTGAACCTTCTTACCTTGTCGACTGTTCATGATGATTGTTTACCTCCTTTACCCTCTTATAATATTTTTTTATCACATATATGGTAAACACAAGAAAATTAGGGTTTTTGATAGAAATGGGACAACTTAGGGTTTACTTGAATAAAATATTCATGCACAAAAATAGTGTAAAGATAAACATGATGCAAGTAGGAGCTGAGAAGAAAAGAACAGAATCCCAAATTGAATGAGGTTGCAGTCAGGAAAAAATTGTAGCAACTCTATGTAAAATAGAGGGTTCACAACGCACAATGGAGTTCATAATGCACAATTTGGACTAGATTTTATGACAGGGTTGTAAAACTTCACATGTCTGAAAGGGAAAATGACTTTGACACGTTAAAACCTTAGAACTAAGTGAAGCACAATCAAGGAGGGTTTGGTCTAGTAATAAAACAAAGGGTTCGCACTGCAAGTTTGCAACACATAGTTTGTAGCATCATAAAAAATATAGTGGATAAGGTTACTACTACAAGAAGTAGATACAGATTGATCTTTTGGTATAACATAACAAACTTGAATATTTCCATGGTTTAGGATACCAATATTATAGGATTTGATTAGTGCAAAGAGTTTGCAACATAGAAAATATGTAACAGTTTGCAGTGCAGAAAAATGACAACAAATGTATCCAGTACAATCAACCTTTAGACAACGCACAGTAAAAAAAATAGGTACCTGGTATATTTAAAAATTCAGCTAGTGTCTCACAAACTAGACTGGGACTTTGTTGGAAGCATTCAATCCTCATTCATCTTCTACATTCAGTTTGCATCACCACATTTCAAACCAATGGCAACGTTCTTCATTCAAATTGATAGACCTATTTCTTGAAACCAACCTAAAGAACATGATGCATTAAAGGCATTGAAAACAATGAGATATCCCTTGACACGTTTCTAAGGTATAATGATGTGTGATTAGTAAATGACATACTTTCTTGATACGCTGCAAAATTTCAGGTGAGTTTGCAGCAAGTAGACTTGACACTTGATTTGACCCTCAAACAATTGAAAATGACATAAGGAACCTTTTGTACATCCCTTTGAGAAAAGACACATGATATAGATAATTTTAAGACCAAGGATGTGACCAATGTTGACCCCTATTTCTTTCATGATGATGACCACTATCATGACACCAAGACTCTTACATAGAATAAGGTCAAATTTATTTTCTCATGGAAGAATCAAACATGATTTATTGACACAAGATATGATTCAAACCTAGAAACTTAAACAAAATTAACCCCTACACATCCTATGTGCTAACAACAGTTATAAATTCAAAGAAAAAAAAATGTATTCTTCAACTAATCCTAAAGAAAAAGTTCAAACATTTTACATCACCATAGAGAATCATGAAGTTGTTTTGTGCAATTGTTTGATTGATAGTGGGGCTACTAATAATGTTATGCCTTTATTGGTGATGCAAGCTCTTGGAATGGGATGTACCAGACATTATGAAATTGGTGAAAACATTTATTCTATTCAATTGAGAAAAGTACCGACTTATGGAGAGATTAAAGAACTAGAAGATAAGAAAATAGTGGAGAGCATTAATGTAAATATTGATGAAACAAATGTGCTGAAGAACATAGAAGAAAGCAAAAATTCAAAAAGGAAGAAAGTAAAACAAGAACTAAAGGAAGAAGAAGTAGAGGAAGAAGTAGAAGAACTAGAAGGGAAGTAGCCAGAGGTAGAGCATGAAGAAAAAAAAGACAATCAACAAGATTTCTAGACGCTTGCTAAAACACCTAACCGTCAGATTAAAACAAATCATCCAATAGAACAAATTATTGGAGATAAAAATGCAGGAATAGAAACCAGAGGAAGCAAACATGCACGTACACTAGAACAAAGACACCTATCATTATTTTCCATAGTTTAACTAAGAATATTTGAGGAAGCCAACAATGATGAGCATTGTATCAAGGCCATGGAATAAGAATTGAATCAAATAGAGAAGAATGCGATGCCAAGACCTAAGGACAAAAATGTGATTGGTACAAAATGGGTGTTCAGAAAAAAACTAAATGAAGATGGACAAGTAACCAACAACAAGGTAAGGCTAGTATGAAAAGGATATGCTCAATCTGAAGTAGTATATTTTGAAGAAATGTTTTCTCCTGTTTTTAGAATGGAAGCAATTAGAATGATTTTGGACTATGCATGTTCCAAAAGAATCACAGTCTATCAGATGGATGTAAAATAAAAATTTCTAAATGGAGAATTAGAAGAAGAATTATACATCGAACATCTAGAAGGGTTTCTACTGTAAGAAAGGGAATATTATGTTTGCATATTGGATAAATATATGTATGAACTCAAGCAAGCCCCTAGAGATTAGTATTCAAGACTGGACAAGTACTTACAACAAAAAGAATTCATAAATGAAAAAATAGATAGAAATATCTACATAAAAGTGGATCAATATAACATACTTATCATTAAAGTATATGTGGATGACATCATCTTTGGAAGTGATGGTGACAGGTTGAGTAAGAAGTTTTCCAAATACATGTAGAGTGAGTTTAAAATGTCCCTACTTGGTGAGTTGAATTTCTTTTTGGGACTCCATATATGTTAGCTAGATGAAGGTATTTTCATTTCAAACCCATAAGTACTCCTATGGTGATTGGTTGTAAGTTGAGAAAAGATGATGAATCTAAGGAAGTAGATTAGAGACTCTACAGATCGATGATTGGCATCCTACTCTATGTGACAACCTCAAGACCATATGTGATGCAAGAAATGGGATAGGTTGCAATATTTTAAGAAACACCAAAGGAAACTCATGTTGTGGTAGTAAAAAGGATCTTTATATATCTCAAAGGAACAACATAGTTTGTATTGTGGTATCTGAAAGGGAATGAGTTGACTATGGTTTCCTACATAGATGTAGATTGGGTAGGAAGCATTGATGATAGAAGAAGTACTAGTGGAGCAGCCTTCTACTTGGGTGATTGTCTAGTGTCATGGTTAAGTAAGAAGTAATCCTCAATGTCCTTGATTTCAACAGAAGCAAAATATATTGCAACGACAACATGTTGTGATCAGGTCCTCTGGATTAATAAAACCTTCCAAGACATACAAGAAGAATATAACAAGCATATTTCAATATTGTGTGACAATACCAGTGCTATAAGTATCTCCGAGAATCTACGGATGCATTCCAAGACAAAAAATATTCTGATTAAGTTCCACTTTCTGCGGGAACAAGTCATAGAAAATAATATCAAGTTGAAGTACATTAGGACAACATAAAAGAGTGCAGATATCTTCACAAAACCTCTCCCAAGAGATAAATTTGAGTATCTTCGATAGAAACTTGGAGTATTTTCTACCCCAAAGTGATCTACACAACATTTTGCAAAGAATATAGGGGGAGAGAAATAATTAGGGGAAGTTACCCTTTTCCATTGATGTCAAAGGGGGAGAGAAATATCATAAGCATGAAGATAGAAAGAGCGAAGCATGAATATAGGGGGAGAAATGGTCAAAGGGAGACTATGAATGTTTCCATTAATGAAAAATGGGGATATTTTTTAAAAATTGTTTGTCATCGATGTCAACCCTAGAAGAAGTCTAGAGGCCTCTAGAAGTGATGGGTGTATTTGAAGAAGTCTCCAAAGTGGTCCCCTTATGGTGTATCTTTAAGCATGGAACTCACAGGAAAACACTTTGAAGAAGCCTACCAAAAGCCTTGGAAATATGCTTAAGTGGTTAAGAAGCCCTAGAGGTGTGGTCATGAATACCAAAGTGGATCGAAGGAAAATAATATGAAGGACATTGAAATTCATGAAAAACCTCCATGGATTGATAGTTCTCATCAAGCCATTTCCAATGGTAGGTTGCACACCACATGGTTACTCAGAGTTAAGAAGTCATGCCCTCTTAAATATGAATCCCTGAAGTATGGTGAAGAAGCCATAGATCTAAGGACAATAAGTTACAAGTCAGCCCCAAAATCAAGTAAAATGAGAAAAATGTCTGCAACAAGAATTATAGGTTGGTCCTAAAGCCAAAGTAAAGGAGGTACTTGAAAAAGTATAAATACCCATCAAAGAGCCTCTCATTATGACCAAGCAAGGATGTGATTTCTTAGAAAAAAAGAAGTAGTAGATTTGTGCGAAGGAGGGAGTTCTGAGAGCCACAGATTGGAGAAGGATTTTTAGAAAAACCTATTTGAGCAGACCCCCATGGGTCAAGTAGAGGGTGTCCCATGAGGTCCCTGTTGGTTTCCCTAGTATCGTTATGCGAGGCCTCGTCTATTGCTCAGTCTAGTTTTGTGAGTCTAAAGAAAAATTTGAAGAAGGTGCCATTCTCTTGATGTTGAAACTAAGGAAGGTTAATAAGTGATTTCATGCACCATATTTTCATATGTTGAAAGGTATGTCTCTATGTATGTTTTAAGGGTTACATATTTATAATTTTGGCATATGATTGAGGCATATCTTGGAGGTATTGGCACATGGTTGAGGTAAATCTTAGATATTTTGGCACATGTTTAAGGAACATTTTGGGTATATGCTTTGATGCATGGTATATTCTTTGAGGCACATCTTCGATGTCTTGGCACATGGTTTGATGCATATCATGGTGATTTTGAGCACATGATTTGGAAGATATTCTTGGATATATTGGCATGAATTTTATGTGGTTGTATCAATTTTAATGATGATGATATATCAATATCAATGACAACAACAATGACAGGTTGATTCTCTTATTTGTATTCAAGGGAGGAAGGAAGGGAAAATGAAAGGGTGTTGTAGCTTCCTTTAGGTTGAAGACTGTAAACTAGGGGGTGGAACCTCCTTCTAGTTGGAGCTAGAGAATATAGGGAGTTTTAGATTCCTTCAGGTTGGAGCCCATAAATTAGGGGGTTGGTGCCTCCTTATGGTAAGTGCTAGATAATTTTGGAAGTTGGTGCTTCCTATGAATGTAATCTTCTGATGTATAAGAAACAATTCTACGGTTTTCTGCCATTTGGGTTTCCACATAAAATTATTGTGTACTGTGTATTTATGTTTATATGTTTATGGTATCTTGAATGAAATAATAAGTGATAAATTGTTGAACACATTGTGATTAAAAATGGTAAAAAGTGACTAACACTGTTTCACAATAAGTGATAAATTGTTGAACACATTGTGATTAAAATGGTAAAAGTGCTCAACATCAAGCTTTCACACCCTCTCAAGATAATGAATAATCCAACAACCAATTCATAGAATCTTGGAAATATAGAGCTTTGCTTCTTTTAGACTATTCATCACTATAGAAACTTCTAACTTCCAACCACTTGATCATGCCTTCTCTTGCCTTTTTAAAATATGTTGTCAAAACTTCCTAAATTAGTTAGGGAAAAATTCCTGAAGTAGTTTACACACACTTCCTCATTGGAGTAACCACTTTAATTTAAGATTTATTGAAGACTCATTAATTAATTTACTTCATTAAAATTCATGCCTTGAAGTGGGGCCCATTTCGCCTTTAATAAAAAAAAGTAATAAAATTTTATTTTGAAAATTTTTAATTGACTTCCTTTTTTAAAGTGGGCTCTGTTTTAATTTTCTCAGTAATATATTTGAACCTTAAGCCATGGAAATCATTCTATATTAAATATTCATCATCCCATATTTATAATGAGTCCTCCTGAGTAAGATTTGGAGTTCTGGATCTCAAGATATAAGCTCGGGAAGTTGAGGTTCCAAGCAGATTTCTCAACAAACCATGAAAACATGGTTGACTGTTATTTTAATTTATGGGAGAATCATGGCCAATTTCATCCCTTGAAACCTATTCCATCGTGTTCCTCCTCGAATTAAATTCACAACGAGGTATAATTTGTCGAAAAATGATGCCCAGATCTCAAGATACGAGCTCGGGAAGTCAAAGACTCAACCATCATGCATCAATTTCATGGGTCAATCTTGGCCCTCCATTTAAATTCTCCTTTTTAAAATAAATATCAATCCCACATGCATATTATCCATATTATTTATGTGAAAGAATAAGAGACTATGGATATCGAACCTTAGGAAAAATTCATGAATTAAATTAAATTTTGATGGCCCACTTGCCTAGTCAACACCTAATAAGAATCCTAGTCATAACCTAGTAAACAATGAGTCATTGTACACATCATTACCATGTATCATAGTGTGATTAGTTTCCATGTGTCATAAGATGATTGGTCTCCATGTGTCCTCGTGTTATTGGATGTCATGTCTACCACATTTCATTAAGTGATAGGTTAATGATTAAATGGAAATGGACTTAGGAAAAATATTAAGGAAGGGGAAGTGGGGAAATGGAACGAGAGGGGGGTGAGGTAGGAGTGAGGGGGAGTGGAGAAATGGAATGGAAGGGGAGTGAGGTAGGAGTGATGTAGGATAGAGGATTAATAGTGGGTTATTGGATGTGAGGGAATGGATTTGAGGTGGTGTATGAACCTGTAGAGGTGATGGGGGAGGAGAGATAAGGGTTATCGAAGGCGAGGGCATGTATTAGAGGTGAGAGGATGGATCAAATGTGGGGGATGAACCCACGATGATGAGGGAGGAAGCTTGAGAACCCATGATGGTGAGTGAAGTGAAGGAGAAATAAAAAAAAATCTAAGTATAGGACTAAGAGGGTATGGGAAGAGGGATTAAAGGGAGAAGAGAAGGAGGGATAAGGAGGGGAGATAAGAAAATATTCGAAATATGGAAAATTATAAGAGAGAAAAGGAAGGAGAGTATAGAAATGAAAAAAAAATCCAAGTTTGGAAGAGTATAAGAGAGTGGTACAGAGTGAAAATAAAACTAAGTATGTGAGATGAATCGGGTGCATGGAGAGAGAGATATGGAGTGATACTTAGAATATTTTTGGAGTATGGAATATGGAGGGGATATGAGTGAAATATTCTAAGTATGGAGAAGGGGATGAGAGCAAGAGACAAGTAACAAGAAATAAAACCTAGTATGGAAAGATATTCTCATAAGTAATAGAGTACAAAATGATTCCCAAGACTTAGAAAATGTAGTATTACCAAGATTTTGAGAGGAAATTAGCGATGCCACACATGGAAGAAGCACTCTTTGGGTGGTTAGATAAATACCTGGATAACTTGAGCATACAGACTCAGATTTTGAATCTGAAAAATGTGCAACGAAGCTAAGACTGAGGGATACGTTGTGAGCTTATGAACATTCAAATTTTACTTCTTCTAATACCAATTTTTTTTATTATTCCAAGAGCAGGAAATCAAGGTGACCAAATTTTTTATTGACAACTAGCTCCAGTTGTGGGACAATGACCCCCTATGGGTTGATGATGTTATAACCCTATGTTTCATAGGATCACCTGGTGATTATAATGTCTTCTTATAGTTGCATTATATTGTAAATAATGTTTTATTCTGCAAATGATTTAGAAAGAAAAAGAAAAAGAAAATAAAAAATACAAAAAAATCAAAAGAGGGTATAAAAATAGAAAAGAAAATGATAAAACCCCATGAAATAATTTGTCTTGATTCATAATGTCTAACCATGATCAAGCTCTTTCAATTTATGCAAATAGGATAGTGAATAAATTTGGCTAAACAATTTAATCTTAGCCAAATTAGATAGGTTAGTGAATAAGTTTGATCAAACAATTTAAGCTTGATCAAATATCTTAGGTTAGAGTAATTTTTGACCCAACAGTTTAATCTAGGTTAATGTGCTAGGTAAATGTGCTAGGTAACTAGATTCAGATGTAGGTCAACATGTCTTATTTCAATAAAATTGATGAAAGGGTGATTAAATGCCTTTGATTTGAGTTGAAATGACGTATTTTTGACCCCTTGGTGACAAATAAAGAAAGGGGAGTTAGAAAAGCCCATAAAATGTTGTTATCCTAAGTTTTGTGGTGATATGTCATTTTTGATGCTTTTTGTTAAAAGGAACTCTAATATCAAATACCGATCCATACGCGCTCAGATCTACGGTCGATAGAGAATATCAGACCCCCCCGACCTTTCTGCCTTTAACAGTGGGGGGGTGTCCGAGTTGGTGGTTTTCCAAGCGCAAGCCCCTCATAATGTGTCACATTCCTATTAACTCAGACCCCCCTCACTCCTTACCTCTTACCGCCTACCCCCCACTCCGAGTAAACTACCAAACCACTCATCCATACCACCTCCGCCACACTCCACCAACCTGCCAACACATCACACTCCACTCACATGTTGCCCATCACATCCCATCCACCCATCGGCCATTCATTACCCTCCACGTCACCTCCATCCACCTATTGGCCATTCAATGCCCTCCACATCACATCCGATATGTTTGTTGGCCAATCAATGCAGTCGTCCATTACCGTTACCCGTCTGACTCACCATCCGCTTCATAACGGACACCCCCTTCAAACATTTAAATTCATTTTTTCACCTTGTTTTCACTGTCCATCGATCCATATGCAGTCGACATCACCGTTTCCCATTCTCAAGACAACCGCCATCAATATTACAGTCAACAACCTCCATTAAAACCTGGTAAACACAGTTAACGTCAATTTTTGTTTGCAGGTATTAGTTTGATCATGGCGCCCAAGTCCAAATCCACCGAAACTGAAGAAAATACTTTCCTCCCTCCTCCTATCAACCTGGATTGCATACCCTTGGCCGATAAAGGTTATTTAATTTCAGAGCCGAAGTGTGATTTCAACTTCTTCGAATTACACTTTTGGCTCAAGGATGGTTTTTGAATCAGAGCGACAATATCGGACTCTAGGAGTCCAATCTTCCACTGTACCTTTTTCTCCAGACATACCATTTCCTAGAATTTTACCTAAAATGACAAGATCACTACCTGACAAGATCAGACTCTGGGAGTCCAATCTTCCACTGTACCTTTTTCCCCAGACATTCCATTTCCTATAATTTTACCTGAAATGCCAAGATCACTACCTTCCCGACCAGAGGGCCATTGTCTCTTCGTCTAGAGAAACTCTTTTCACTATCACCCCTCAAAACGATAAATTAGATACTGTAGATACCTAGAAATGATTCTGCCTCCCCCTTCTCCATTGAAATCTTGACTCAACTATACCATAGACTATCTTTCACATAGAGAGCTCAAATATTTGAACTTTTCCTACCTGAAAATGATCAATTACCCAAGAAGAATCCCCCATATCATTCCTCCATCTTCTCAGTTAAAGGTAACCAGATCATCTCATCCCTATGTTTCCTCCTAGGATAATATTCTGATGAATGGGTGGATGAACCCATTCTGGGATTTCTATCCATTTTATCTACTGAGGAAAAGGCTACTACACAGCTTGACTACAGTCAGTTTCTAGCTGACAAAATCCATGAATAGTTGTTCAAGTTTTCTACAGAAGGTATGTTGAGGTATTCTTCAACATTGGTGTACCTGTTCTTCTTTTTCCAAGTAGACAAGTTCTCCTTCTCCCAACAGAAATTGGACCAAGATGGTAACCCTCAACCTGTAATCTCCTCGACATCCATAGTGAGGAAGAAATCATTTGAGTTCAAATTCAAATAGTTCATTGAACAATTGTACCATCGATTGGTGTGCATGCTCAGTGGAAGAACAAAACCAAGGATAAATGAGGAAATTCAGAGGATTCTACACCTATCATACCTAGCTAAAATAGGGGACTGGTACCTTTACCAAGATCATACAGAAATCAAGATCTATGGATGTGAATTAACCCCTTACAAGATGCCAAAGTATTTTCCTATTAGGATATTCTCTCTGGAATATATCAGACAGATGATAAATTTAGATGATATTCACTTTCTAGCTTTCAAGAAGAATTAACAACTCATGAACAAAATTCAGATAGGTTCTTTCATTTTCAACAACAGAGTTGTAGGGGAGAAAGCCAATAAACTGTTAAAAGAAATGAAGTTCAGCCTCAGTTTCCCATGAAATTGTGACCCCTATGGAATTATTGCAGAAACTAGGCTAAAGAACAAGATTTCTCCCTATGCTCATGTGCCTAAACCTGAAGTTGAAAAATTCATGAACCAGACAGAGTGGGAGGAAAACATGCTGCTAGACATAGAGAAACAACCTTCACTAGTCATCATTTCACATACCAGTACTCCACAGGTGCAAGTAGAGAAGAGACCCATAAAAGAAGTATCTCCTTCAGTCACATAAGTCTCAACATAAGACTTCCAAGTATATAGGAAGAGGACCAAAACTAGCCATACACCTGATAGGTCCAGAGAAGAATAAAATCATTCTACCATAGTTATGGAGGGACCACATTCATCACTCTTCTCAGGTAGCCAACATATAATGTCCACTTCCTCATCTAAGAAATAAACTAATACCACATTGTCAACTAATTCCTCACAGGAGCCTGGAGGACTTAATATTTTTGAGAAATATAACTTGATCAATAAGAAGAATGAGTTGCTTACCAACAACATCTATGCACAGTTTTGGAAGCACACATCTACAACACAACATAGGTTATTATCTACCTTCGACAAAGATAAAGGAAGGATGCATATGGTGTTCTTGCAGGCACATGTTCCTCATCCCAAGGCAGTTTCCGATTACAAGAGGGAAACATTTGAATTCAATGTCAAAGAGGTGCATCCAGGTGATCAAATGGATATGCATAGACAGACTGGGGAGATGATTTTATATACCCTAGAAAATATCTCCATGATTGTTGCAAAGTTGCAGGTCTCTTTAAAAAATGTCTAGTCACAGTTGAAGCCGGAGAAGATATCTTCCCTAGAAAAAGATAACAAGATTAAATCTCTGGAGGAGCTAGTACTCAAAATTGGATATGATCCATCAAATGTTAAGGCAGTTGAGGAACTACTAAAGAAGAAGAATGCTGACATAACATCCTTAAGGAAGTAACTGAAACTCCCGACCACTGAATATTCATAGGAAAAATAAATGGCCGAGACTAAGGGCCACAAGAAGGAAATGCTAAAATTGATTATGGAGAAGAATGAATAGACAAAGGAGATGGAGGTTGAACTGGATAAGTTGGTCAAAGAGAAGGAACAAAGTGCGTCAATGATTATCATCCCACTGCAAGCGGTTCCTCTCACAGGAGTCAGTACAACATTAGCAGCCACTACACCATAAATCCCATCAGCTATCCCAATAACAACTTTATATTCTTCTAAGAAATTGGCAAAGTCAATGGAAGACATGACTTTGCAAGGAGATGAAATCAAAATACTACAAGAAGAGATAAAAAACCTCCAAAAACTGCAATCTATGTTTCAGTCCAACTACAACACTGAGATGCATAAGTCACAGAGGCTCACCCAAGAGATACAAAAGTTGCAGAAGGAGACAATCATGGCCAAGACACTGCCAGAGGCCAAGGAAAAAATTTGGATGGACATATTCTAGTCAATGACAGAGATATGTGCCCTTATATAGATCGTGTTTGAACAACATGAACTTGTGCAGAGATCCACACAAGCCAATGACAATATAAGGGGAGAATTGGGAGAAAATCCTACTGAGGCCACATAAATCATCAGGTTCTTGAATTCCAAGACCAAAGAAAAGTTGGAAGCATTGGAAATAGAGGATAGGATAGAAGCAATCCTTGAGGTAAAGAAGGTTTTGACCAAGAAGGGATTAATTTTGCAACTTGAGGAGAAAGCTCAGACAATGGATATTGGAGTGCAGAGGATTTTCAACAAGGTTGACTCACTGCACAAGAAAGGTCTTCCAGGTTACTAGTGATCAATGATAAACTAATTACTCTCTCAGACTACAAACAAAAGGTCCTCACAGTAGCGAAAGATGGTTTTAAATTTGTAGGCATCCAAGGGAGAATAATTGACAAGTCTTTCTTAGAAAATCTACAGTTGGACCTCAACATCCAACATGAGATAAAGTACATATTCATCACAAAGCCAATCTTTTCCAAGTACAAAGAGATGGATGAAACTTACAGAAGGTTAATCAAGGTTTCCATCCCTAGTCAAAAGAGATGGGAAGACCTATGTGCCTTACTCGAGTAGATATGATGTGGACATCCGAGTCAGCATGAGGAAGACAGTCAAAGTCGAGTGGATGAATCACCAACTACTTTCCTAGAAATCAACACTCAGGTTTTGGATAGATCACCAATAGTCCTATTATTTTGTAATATGTAATCTAGTTAGTTAGATTTTTCCTCCACCATATACTAGTCATTAATGACAAGATCAACTATAATTATTGTATAAATACTTCTCACTTATAATTATTGAGGGTTTATTTATGCGCCCAGGAAGCTATCTTTGTAATCTTTTTGAGAAGATCAACCAGTAATAAAAAGACACATTCACATGATTCTTGCGTTTGGATGTTGACGATGTTTATCTTGCTCTGTTAATTGTTATGTTACTTTGTAATCACTTTGTTTTCTGTTTCTAATCGTTTAAAGAAAGTTAATGAACAAAATTTGTCTCGTGCACTCTGTTTATGGTCTTTAGCGATCTGCATGTTATTCACTTGATATTAAGTAAATAAATTCTTAATTTCGTCTTTGCTTGGTTGATTATCTTGCCTTCTCTATCTTTTCCACCACATTTAATTCTAAAAGATCCAACATTCTCACTATCTCTCCCTGTGAAGAAATATTATAAAAGTTGTATCTAATCTTAATATTTAACACAAACCCCATAGCCCAATGGATGTTTAAAGAAATACTTTCAGCCAATCTTTATAAACAAAACAAACAAAACCAGATTATTTCATCTAGCCTAATATCTATAACTTAAACAAATCTAAATTAGACATAGAGATCCCTCTCTGAAACTGACAGGGCTAGATCCAATTTTCGAAGTGGTTTTGGTAAGTTACCTCTTCTAATTTATTCTACCCTTAACAACCTCTGGGAATTACAGAGTGCTAAAATAGTGGCGACCATACTGGGGAACCTGAAAAATCTTTCCATCCTTACGAATTCTTTTCCCTAGATAAAGAAAAATTTATCTTTGAACAATTAAAGATATAACCTTCAAAGAGATAAATGTTAAGAGGTTGTTGAAGTTTGTAAATATAAATTTAGATTTATTAAAAGTTTAATGTTCTGGCTCCAAAAAGAATTTACAATAGATCTCATCCTGACCCAAAACCTATAGCAATAGTAGATAATCCATAAAAATTACTCAGAAAAAGAAACACAATAGAAGGTCAAGGGAGTAACAATCCTCTTCATAGGGCCACTTCTCTTCTAAAGAAGCTTTTCACAATCTAGGACCTTGAGTTTGACCTACCTTTTGAGCAAAGCATTTTCATAACCAAATCTGATAGTTTTGTGAATGAAATAGTTCTAGATCAAACCATCCTCCAACCTAGAACCCTTGAAAGATTGTCTCCTAGAACAAATTTTGATCAACGATTTCTCCAAGAGTTTAAGAAGTTAGAAGATCTAGTATCGAATCTTGATCAAGATTTGTATAAAGACCACTTTCAACAGTCAGTTGAACTTTCTGCTCGTACTATTGTTGCAGCTTCTATCAATCCTCAAAAAATGCATTATGTACCTCCCAGCCCCACTTCTTCTGCCTCTTCTGTCACTTCCCCACCAATCACACAGGTTGTAATTCATCCTCCTCCACTAATCATGGAAACACGATATGCTCCTTTGGTACTGGCTGCTCCTTTACATGTCATGCCCCAGGATTATCAAACTAGGCTTCCTCATTTTGATGGTACTGGACCCCTCAATGCATGTCAACAACATGTGGATAAAATGAATGATTACTTTGATTTGTAGGAAGTTGATGAGGTAGATGTCCAGTTGAGACTTTTTTCACAAATTTTAACTGGAGATGTCAAAAAATGGTTTAAAGAATTAAGTGCTACTAGCATTGCTGATATTTCTGCTTTTCACCGAAGTTTTCTCGACAGATGGGAGGTAAATAAAAAACCTCTCCAAATTTTATCTGAGTATGAAAATATCAAAGTAAATCGAGGGGAAACAATACAAGACTATTGAATTCATTTTAATAATATTTATAACCCAATTCCTCCTGATATCAAGCCTCATCAAGGCTTGGCCTTAATGAAGTTTCTTGATGTATTTGATGTTGATATGTCATACCAACTGAGAGAAATAAATTCTGCCACTTTAGAAGATATGCAGAAAAGTGCACTGAGTGTTGAAGCAAACCTATTATCCAAAAGATCTAGACAAAGAACAAAAAAGAGAGTTACAATTAAAGAAGAACCTTCCACTTCTACTTCAGATACCAAAATTGATTCTTTAGTAAGGACCATGGAGAGAATGATGGATAGATTGCAAATTAATGATATAAACCCACCTAGAGAAAACCAACCTGCTCCTCAGATTCAAAATCCTAATTTCATAAGGAACCCTCCCCAAATCAGACAGAGAGATCCCTCTCTGAAACTGGAAGGGCTAGATCCCTGTTTTGAAGTGGTTTTGGTAAGTTACCTCTGCTAATTTCTTCTGCTCTTAACAACCTCTAGGAATTACAGAGTGCAAACAGATGGGAACAACAAAATCTGAAGTCTAACTACCTTTTCCATTGGGCCATGGAGTCATCTTCACAATATATTCTTGTAGTCCCTCCTTCATGGATTTATCTTCAAATATCACCTCCACTTAGAAATTGTTTTATTATGCAAAACTTAGACTAAAGAAACTAACTTATGTACAAAAAAGATCTACTTATCCTATCTTAGTTGGAGGAAAGAGACACTTTTCAAGTGTAAGTAGATTTCCAATGGAGCCATTCAAGCATCCATCTAATTTGTGGAATGAACTCCAAAACTGGGGAATATATCTAGGATAGTACCAAAGAGTCATGGGCATGTCCAAAGTGTGTTGAAGAATAATTGAGCTAGATGTAACCAAAATATGATTGCATTGTTTGGCCAAAAATTCTTTGGAACCATGATTCAATGAAATCAATTATTGGTTGCTCATGAATGTTGTTGTCTTTGATTGGATGATGAATTTCCAATATGAGAATACTTTTATCTTTCTCCTTATCCCCATCCAAGATTTTTTATTCATTGGCAATGTCCTGAACAAATTCTTCATTTATGAAACAAAAATTTTTCCCAACATTGTTCTCAAGATTAATTTCTTCAACCAATTCTTCTTGTTGTGATTGTTCTTTTGGATTTTCATCATTTGTTGCAACATTTTACACACGGTCATATTGTTTATAATATTCTTGTGCATTTGGTGGAGTATCATCAATTTCATTTTCAAACTTGTTGCTCGCAAGATGTTCATATGGAGTATATGAAAGGCTGAAATATTCATTGTCTTGCGTCCGTATGGGAGAGGGTGGGTGGGAAATTTTTTCAACAAATGAAGTTTCCAACACATCCCAACTAGTAATAGTCCCAGACAACAATAATTAGAACCATTCACAAACATTCTCATTCAGGGTTTGTGGAAATAATCAACATGTAACAATGTATTCAAAGAGATTGAAAACATCACATGTTCTTTTGAATCTAAACAAGTGTTTATTTTCATCCTCCGAAGTTTTCCCAAAGAATGTGGAAAATATTTCAATAGAAATGTCTGACATTTGAAAATATACTTCTGGAAGATTTAAAGGGATTCTATGTAGACACTTTCTTATTTGGGTATATTTTCCTTTTGCTTCATTTTGTAGAGCCATTAATGGTCTTGGTGGAGAAGGTAAAGGAGGATCATGACATGAAAGAAACTCCTCATAGGAATCATAATATATCTCTTCTTGAGATTCTTGAATCTTTCCAATGGAATTTCGAGGGATTTTAAGAGTTATTTCAATGGAATTTCCAAGGCTTTTAAGAGTTCTTTCAAAGGAATCACCAGGGAGTTCATCCTCCCAAATATTTGATTGTTCTTGGATATTTTTAAGTTCATTCATATATCTCTCAATATGATTTTTATAAAGCTTGTGCATCTAGAACAATTAGTATCCTTCTTTGAATCTTATTTTCAAAACTTTAAACCATGGAGATTCTGGTTCCTTAATCAAATCTAAAACAAAGCCTTAGACATCTTGAAAATAAATTGTTCACTAGTATGGTCACAATTTTTTTTATGTTTATATTGTTCAAGACCTAAACAACAACCTCATGAGGATATGAATCCCCCTACATTTTTATAGAGGTGGTAATCCTTTGTAATATATTGGAAGATTCTTTGTATGGTTCTACAGGGAATGCAAAGGGTGAGTTCTAAAGAGAAAACCCCGAAATATCTTCCAAGAAATCTTGTATATACAAATGTACAATCATTATATACAAATATGCATCGTATCATTTAAATAAATAAAGGATAAAGGGTGTCAACAAAATTTGTGTCCACAAGGTTTTGGAGTCTCCTTTCAACACACATTATGCCTTTCTTGTAAAATAAAATGAACATGGAATTTTCTATGAATTTTGGAAGATGAAGTAAAAATGGAAAGCTCTTTAAAGAACTTTAAACAAGTGTTTCTTTTAGAAATCAAAAAATATTTTGATACACAATACATTGGAAAAAACATGCTTTCAACTAAAGTATGAGAAATCACTAATGTAATGCACCAAAATGGTTCTTTGCGAGAGAAATTTATAACAATAACCCAATATGACAAGTTCAATGAGGTTTGAAACAAAAGAACTGAAACAAATTCATCAAGGTCTCAATGAAAATTACATGAACTGAAATGAACCACATCTGTTTTTTACAAGCATGGGTTTTTCTCCTTGGACCTGAAATATTACAATATGATTGAAGATTTCAAAGAAAGCACTGTTCAGACCCAAATGTTCATGTTTTCAAAGCAAACATGGAAGATTTGATGGAAAGAAACATAGATAAAGAAAATGTAAGGAGGAAATTTTTAGGAGGCCAATTCATATAATCTTGGAAATATAGAGCTTTACTTCTTGCAGACTCTTCACCACTGTAGAAAATTCTGATTTCCAACCACTTGATGATGCCTTCTCTTTCCTTTTTAATATCTGCTCTCAAAATTTCCTGAATTAGTTAGGGAAAAATTCTTGAAGTAGTTTCCACACAGTTCCTTATTGAAGTAAACACTTTAATTAATGATTTATTGAAGCCTCACAAATGAATTTATGTCAGTAAAATTCGTTTCTTGAAATGGGGCCCATTTTATCTTTAATAAAAGTTTTTTAATAAACTTTTATTTTGAAAATTTTTAATTGATTTCCTTTTTGAAAATGGAGTGTGTTTTAATTTTCTCAGCAGTTTATTATATTTAACTCTTCAGCCATGAAAACATTCTATATGCAATCTTCATCATCCTATATTTCCAATGAATCCTCCTGAGTGATATTTGGAGTTCCATATCTCAATATATAAGCTTGGGAAGTTGAGGTTCCAACGAGATTTATCAGCAAACAATGAAAACACAATTGAATGTTATTTTAATTTCTAATAGAATCACAACAAATTTCATCCCTTGAAACATGTTCCATTGTATTCATCATTTAATTACCTTTCAAACAAGGTATAATTTGTTGAAAACCAATGCGTGGATCTCAAACGAGCTCGAGAAGCCAAAGAGTCAACCATCATTCATCAATTTCATGTGTCAATCTTGGCCTTTCATTTAAATTCACCTTTTTAAAATAAGTATCAATCCCACATGCATTGTGGTATTTGATATTTAAATTTTTATATAGTAAATCTTATCCATATGATTTATGTGAAAGAAGAAGAGACAATGGAGATCAAACCTCATGAAAATTCATGAATTAAATAAAATTTTGATGGCCCACTTGCCTAGTCAGCAGTGAGTCATTGTCCACATCATCTCCATGTATCACAATGTCATTAATCACCATGTGTCATAATATTATTGGTATCCATGTGTCCTCATGTGATTGGATGTCATGTATGACGCATGTCATTAAGTAATAGGTTAATGATTAAAGGGAAAGGGACTTAGGAAAAATATTAAGGAAGGGGGAGTGGGGAAATAGAATGAGAGGTCATTAAGTGATATGTTAATGATTAAAGGGAACTAGACTTAGGAAAAATATTAAGGAAGGGCAAGTGGGGAAATTGAACAAGAGGGGAGTGAGGTAGGAGTGATGTAGGATAGAGGAGTAATGGCGAGTTATCAAAGGTGAGGGAATGGATCAAAGGTGGTGTATGAAGACACAGAGGTAAGGGGGGAGGAGAGATAAGGGTTATCGGAGGTGGTGTATGAACACATAGAGGTAAGGGGGGAGGAGAGATAAGGGTTATAGAAGGTGAGGGAATGGATCATAGGTGAGAGCATGGTTCAGAGGTGGGGGGTGAAACTATGAAGATGAGGGGGGGGATCTTTGGAAACCATGTTGGTGAGTGAAGGAGAAACCAAAAAAAAAAATCTATGTATGGGACTAAGATGGTATGTAAAGAATGAGTAAGGGGAGGAGAGATGGAGGGATAAGGAGTGGAGATAAGAATATATTCTAGTTATGGAAAATTATAAGAGATGAAAAGAAGGAGAGTATAGAAATGGAAATAAATTCTAAGCGTAGAAGAGTATAAGAGAGTGGTAGAATGTAAAAATGAAACTAAATATGGGAGATGGATTGGGTGCATGGAGAGAGATATGGAATGATTCTTGGAATATTTTTGGAGTATGGAATATCGAAGTGATATGAGTTAAATATTCTAAGTATGGAGAAGGGGATGAGAGTAAGAGACAAGTAACAAGAAATGAAACCAAGTATGGAAAGAGAGTCTCGTAAGTAATAGAGTACAAAAATTATTCCCAATATTTGGAAAATGTAGTATTCCCAAGACTTTGAGAAGAAACTAGGTATGTTGCACATGGAAGAAGCACTCTTTGGGCGGTTAGACAAAAAAATGGATAACTTGAGAATACAGACTCAGATATGCAAAATGTCTGATGAAGATGAGACTGAGGGATATGCCATGAGCTTATGATCATTCAATATTTCATTTTTCGACTACCAATTTTTTTTATTATTCCAAGAGTGGGAAATCAAGGTGACCAAATTTTTTATCAACAACACTCTTGTGAAGTTTTTTATCCTTTTTCTATAAAAAAATTTCCAACTCCACCCAAAGTATCAAATGTTTCCTTTTATCCTTGCTTGAATGCTGGTCTCTAGCCTATTTTTGTGTAACTAAGTTCCATATTTAGAGAAGAATATTAAGGTGATTGAATGAGGCTCGTCAAGGTAGGCATGATGTCTCTTTGTGGCCCTCCTTTTATGGAACCAAATCCAAAAGTAGAATGAAAGGAAAACTTCCCTTATGAGGTAGCTTTAAGAGGTTCACTGGCACAAAATATCAGATGTTCCACTTTCTCAAGCAAATAGGGCTAATATAAGGGGCTTTGATGCCTCTACGAACCTTCACTAATCAATGCATACAATCCTTATTTAGATGGCCATATTGCACCGATTCCAAGTATGTCAGATGCTATGGAATTTGATGCTTCATCGCTCTACACAATTCCTATCTCTTCAACAAATGAATGACTGAACCTAGCTATCTCCATACGACCTTACCAACATGTGGGTATGGTGCCTTAATCAAAGTAACTGTAACTTGCCATCAACCTCGAATAACTAAGTTGCATGAACTGTTACACAATGTTAAAATTTTGATGTTTCAAAATGTTCAATCCTACCCAACATAATTTTAAGTTCCATGTCATCCATTTGATGTTTCCTATTTGAAAAGAAAATATGAATGAGTTTGAATTCTTCTATATGACTTGGGAGAACTAACCCATAAACCATTTNTTTTGATGTTTCAAAATGTTCAATCCTACCCAACATAATTTTAAGTTCCATGTCATCCATTTGATGTTTCCTATTTGAAAAGAAAATATGAATGAGTTTGAATTCTTCTATATGACTTGGGAGAACTAACCCATAAACCATTTAAAGAAAATAAATCATTCAATCCTTGTAAAATATAGATGAGTTTGTGAAAGAGGCATCTACACAATTATAGATAAAACCCATTCTCCTTTCTCTCCTTCCTCTATTAAAATGGGATGTTCTATATCTAGTCCACATTCTTGCATTTCCAACTAATATTATAAAAAGATGTCCCTGCATTGAAACATACACATTGAATGGATCATATGCATGAGCCTTTACGCCTAATAATGTACTTCTTTATGCTACTAAATCATTGGAGAAATTAACTAAGTTCATAAATACTGCCTCTAACTAAGTAGCACCCCTTAAAATTAACCCCCAAATCAAAAAGTGGTGTTAGGTTAGTAACACCCCATTTTTTGAGCTTAAAATTGCCACATTTATGGAACCATGGCCTTAACAATTGATACTATTTCAATAAAAATCTTAAATTCAACCATTGAATTGAAACATGGGATTACAAGTAACACTCTCATCTTTTTTTTTTGGGCTTAAACCTCAAAATCACCCCCACCACCCCCCCCAACTCTAGAGATTA
>SNQJ01S0022202.1:65450-80924 GCA_010110895.2 Picea sitchensis | reverse complement strand
TTTTAAAGTTGGAATAATTTTGGAGGTAAAAAGGAACCTACAAGAAAGTTCGCAGCATGTGAACTCAAAGGAGTTGTGAACTGGTATTTTTAGGACAGTTTGTAGTGCAAGTGATACAAATTGGGTGTCACGAATATTTTGAGCTGATAAGCACTACTAGGTGTTAGGTTGAGATTATATAATCTTTTCAAAGATCAATGGAAAATCAAGGGACAACTGCCTCAAGGATTTTCCTCCAATAAAACCACATGCATCAAGTTGTCAGTAGATGTTTTTAATGATGCCAACATTTTCCTAAAATATAACATTCTGGTTACATTTATGTTGTGAACCTAGTGCCACACCTTTCTTAAGAATAGAATCCTATGTAGTAGCTAGGTGGCGAATTGTAGATATATTTTTGGATATTTTGTTATTTAAGATGCATTGTAACTCTATGAGAGTTTTGAATGGTTAGAGAGTGAGGATCTTATCTTTAGTTTCAAACTATAACAGAGTTACCTGATGCATGTATCAGACTTAAGAATCTTTAATAGTGAATGATCACTTTCCTTTCCTACTGTCACATCTACTTCTATCTCACTTTGATGTTAGTTGTTTCTAAAGGATTCATCATTATTCTTGTTCCTTACTATAGTAAATGATTTATTGTTGTTGATTCATGAAAGTATGATCAAAGTGTTTTCTCTCGTTGATTAGAAGGTTCTTATTCAATGAGATTTCTTCTATATGTGTTTTAGAAGTACTTGATGTAACCTGATGCATGTATTTCATTTTGTTTGCTAAGTCTTCTATCCTCCAATTGATATCTCTAAACACGGATTTGAAGCTATTCAAAGCCCTAATTGTTGGCGTGTATTTCATGGAGGTTTTGTGTTGGTATCATAAACTAAGTATCACACCCATTTGCCACACATTGAAAACCATTTTTATTCAAAATTTTGATGGGCATTAAGATTACACCTATCCCAGTCTAGGTGTGACTTCTAGTGCTAACAACTGCAACTTCCATTCTTGTATCTGTATCATCCAGTATTTTCAACAATTTCTCTCTTTGTTGTGGAATCTTGACAACTTCCATAAAAGGAAAATTAATTCTGAGTTTTGAAAGATCATCCATTATATTATATGTCATTTTTTGTGTAGTCTTTGTATATTTAGCAACAAGTTGTTAATTTGTTGTTTCTACTTGACCTGACTTGGTCTTTTTATTTTATGGAACTTCTTTTGATTTGACCTTGCTTATTTGTGCCCTTGTTTGGAAAAGATTTTCTTGCAAAATATCATTTTCATCTTGTTCTTTAAAATTGTAAAATGGTTCAAGTTCATCGGTCTATACTAATTCTAGACCATCTTTTACATAGTGCTTGACTCCAGGTGAAGGTCTTCAAAATTTTCTTCAACAACAATTTCATGTAACTCAAGAGAAATTGGGTTTGGGGCCCAAGGTGTTGTTGATCTCTGTTCTTCATCCCTCCTATCATTTCTTACTCTTTTCTCATGAGTGGGAGTCCTTCTTTTTTCCTGTGCAGGAAATTCGATGTTTTAGTCTTCTGAAGGAAAAAGGTTTCCATCTCTTCTTAACCTTGTTAGTTTGTTTTGCATTTTTCGAATTGTCCTATTCATCTGAGCTATCACAATTATTTTCTTGGTTTCTTGAGTTATGGTTGGATCATTTCTTACATCTGGGATACCACCTTGAAACCTTATGTTGATTCCTCATTTCTCAACATTATTTGAGCTTGAAGCTCCTTGATTAGTTATGGTAATATTTTTAATTTATCTTTGGACTTTTCCAAGGATAATCTCAGGATCAACATGTGTTTCTATCATAATTTCTTCCATCTCGGTCACCCTTCTAATAGTTCCCTAAAAATGGTTTATTTAATCATCCATGATAGCATATTTAACATTTGTTGGCATAGAATTATTATAAAAACCAAGTATACCTGGGTTGTTTGGTCATAGATATTTAAGAATTTGATTTAGTGCCTTGTAAAACCACAAATTGAAATCTCTTATCCTTTCACCTTTATTCAAGTGGATTTGGGTGAATTGAGTTAATAACGTGTGGTACGCGACTAGAGGTACGTACTTGGTCATAAACATAGTTTCTGTATCATCGAAATATTAAATTGGCTAGGATGGGAGGGGCATATACCCTTCATGAGTTGGGCTTATCAATGTTTGCAAGAACAATCTCACCATCATGTCCTCATATTCTATTATATGCAAATCACACATAGATAACAATTGATCCATGTGTCTTTTTGGGTCCATTATTCAGTCTCCAGTCTTTTGAAAACACTAGTAAAGCTCCTTGTAGAAGAGTGGGTAACTGGTGTTGTTCCCAAAAATTATTAAGGGGGATATTACTTATCATTGTTTGTGGGAACCTTTGTCTTTCTCGATGTTTGGTAATTTCATTTCTTCTTTCTTCTCAATTTTCAGTAATTTAATTCCTTCTTTATTCTTGATTTTCAGGAATTCCATTCCCCCCTTTGTTCTCTGTCTCCAATCTCTTGTATTTCTATTACTTCAATTTCATAATTTTATCCAACTTCAAGGTTTTGAAGTTGTTTGCTTCTACATATTGTTATTTGTCCTCTATACATTTCTAGTTTTTTTCTCAATTTCCAACCATTTGTCTTTGTCTTCTTGCAATCTCTCTTTCTTATTCACGAGCAAGGGTTTCCCAAGAATTTTATAATTCTTCTCTAGTCCTATTCATTGTTATTGTAAAATTATACAATTGGTGCAATATGCTATGTTGATTTCCAAGACAATTTGCAAATTTGGTTGATTCGGGTTAGGTTGAATCATAAATTTTGGTCTGCGAAAACCAACCTTTTTCTCTCCCCAATATGGCCGCAAAAATGTTGACCTAAAAGACTATTTTATCGTCTTGAGGTCAATCTCATGAGGATATGAATCCCCCTTTATTTTTAGAGAGGTGGTACTCCTCTTGTTCTTATAATTGCAAGACAATAAAATGAAACAAAACAAAGTCTAAGAAGGACCAGACTTAATATTTACATTCACACTCAATCAAAACAGCACCTGAGATTTTGGGACCATGTGTTTTTTAAAAGAAACTCATATGTAGAATATTTACGATGTAAATAGATAAGATGTGTACAAAATATAAAGAATTCATATATCCATCAAAACATTCATCAGAACATTTAACAATACTGTAAATAGAGAGAATAGGAAATGGACAACAAATAAAAAAGATCTTTAAATTATTATTCCATAAAGCACCAAAAAGATAATGATAGATAAAATGTTTGGTAACAAATCTTCTGATCAAATCCTTTGAGAATACGATAATGTAATATCCCAAGTACCTCTCTTGGAGTCTCAAAAATAATAATGATAAATGTTCTTATGTCCATTGGATGTAGATTTGGTGGTTGGGAGGAATGATTATTACCCTCCCCACCCAGGTTCAATTCCTTATGAGTGACATGTTGTTCCTGTAAATGGGTCTACAATATGCTCTTTTTGTTGAGCCCCCAATATTTCAAAAATACTTGGCCTCCCTATGTTCTCTTGTGGATTTCAAGGTGGTTTTTCGTGGATGTAGCGAGAATCGATATCCGGTGTCGTGAACCACGTGAAAAAAGGTAAATGTATTTAAAGAAAGTAAAATGCATTCTCCATTCAAAGAGGAATGGTATTGTCTCCCACGGACCATAAAATTAAAATACTTAGAATATGAAAGAAGGAAAACCAAGAATCATCTTAAATCCCACATAATACCGAGAAGAAAAAGGAAAGATTACAAATGATCATAGCAGAAAATGGAAAGAAGAAAAATTGAAAGCATAGAGTTCATGTCTTATTCACTGTGATGGATAAATATCGCAACCTTCACTTTCTTGAAATTGGGTCTTTTATAGTTACATGTTGTGGTTTATGTGGCATAACTACTCCAATTGTTTCTTCATTTTTTGGTTCAGTAATTTTGATTAATGCATTTTTCAACCATTCCTCAATGTACTCTCTTAAAGGTTCCACACTAATTTCACATTTAGTTTTAATCTCAAATAACTGACTTTCCAATTCCCTCAGATATATCTCTGATTGATGCAATGTATCATCCACCTCATAATTTATATTGATATATTGAACTAACCATCTTTCAACTTGATATTCAGAAAATTCTATGGTTTCGGTAAATTTATTAGCCTAAGAAACTTTTAGTGCTTTAAGTTGTTCCATTAAAGATTCTTTGGTTAATATCATGGTATCCATCAATAAATTGGGACCATATAATTCCTTGGTAAGGCTAACAAGTTTGAAAAATAAATCACTCTTTCTATTCCTGAGGACCTCGGTTTCACTTATAATTTCTCTTAACTCTTTAATTATTCTTCACCAACATGCATTGATTTGCTTCATACGGTAAGTTGAAGGAAGTTATTGTTCTTTCCTCTGGGATTCATTTAAACTTGAGACTTTAAATGAAAATGTGTTCACATCTTCCTTGAAAAATCCTTCATCATTTTCCAAATCATTCTGAAGATATTCTTTGACCCTTTTTTGTATGGAGTCACAAAAATATTTTCTTACAACCTACAATAAAATTTATGATCCTTTTTTTTTCATATTGCTTCCGGGGATCTCCTCCAATTATAGTACAGGTTGAATAGAACTCAAAGGTTATGGGAACAGTGATCCTGATACCAAATCAACTTCTAATTATTTTACCCTTTCTTTAATTCCAAATTATCTCCTTCCATTTTTTCAATTGATTGTCTTAATGCATCTCTAGTATCTCCATGAAAGTATGCAATTTTATATGGTGCTAATCCATCCAAGTCAATTGAAGATTTCTATCATTCTGATGACTTCTTATTCTTGGTATTAACTTTTTCTAACAACATTTTTTTGGGTTCACGATTGTATGTCGCATGGTGCAGAGTGATAGATTACTCTTCAAATATCTCAGGATCCTAGGTCATAATAGTGTCAAAAATTTCCCTCGTCTCTAATAGATTTTGTGCAGACTAGACATGTCCTTCAAGGAGCTCGTCCATGTACATTGCACGTGGAATTTCCTGGACTTCTGATGCATTTATTTCCACTAATGATAGATTTTTTTTATTTTTTTTTTATAGGAGTGTATGCAATATGTGTTTTCTCAATTCTTTTCCTTTGTGGGTTTTTATCTCCACCGTCATTTGAGCCTCCAACTAGTATTTTTCTTATATCCATTCCACTAGTTCTTCTCTTCTTTCTTGATGGAGTGATTCTTTGAGATGTTGTTGGTGAGTTGGGATTTTTATTTTCTATTTCTATTCCATGTTGTCTGTGCCCTTCATTTGTACTATTTACTTCTCATGTATCATTTGAATTTTGGTAGGTCGCTAGTTCCTGGATATCCAAGTTATCTCTGCCACCTTTTTGAAACTGTTCAATTCTAATGATGTGTGAACAATAACCCAATAACTACATATGTGTAGTGAATTTTTATTCTAGGTCAAAACCTTCAACAAGTTTTGCTTCCTTCAAACCCATATGTTCATGATGTCTCGTTAACTCATTTAGGTGAGTTAAATGTTTAACAATGCAATCCCCAATTTTCCATGCTAGGGGTATAAATTGTCTTTTTCTTTTGTCATGGAAGAAGTGGGCCCAAGTTTTGTATTTCCCACATACTTCTCCAACAAAGAGTTTATATTATGTTTTAAATGATGAAAGGAAATGCTTCTCCTTACTACCAAATATTATGATTACATTGAATTCTCAAGACAACTCATAAACCCATTTTCCAGTGAGAAAGGAAGTTACTTCTAAGGATATCCTTGATGTGCTTTGTCTGTATATTAACCTTTTGAATTATAGGATGAAATGGTTGTGCACTAGGTATAAACTATATTGGGATTTATGTCTATAAAAAATTCAATATCATGCATAAACGTGTTCTAACTTAAAACCCACATGTTTTCCCAAGGAAAATATTCAAAAACATGGCCATAAGCAATGGTGAAAATTATGTAAATCCATATAGAACTTATGACTCTTTTTGAGGTTATTCAAGTGAAAAGAAATTTCACTTAATATGAGATAACCCCAATCGATGATATCTTTTTCATGCAGGGAATAATGCATAGCATATATATCAATTCTTGTTACAAACATAGTAGATCCCAAACCAAGAATGAAAGAAAATAGCCAAGCAAATTCTTTGTATGGGTATTTTAGCGAATGTACCTCGATTCTAGAAGTACCAGGGCTATAGGTTGGATCTTCCAAACAATTACTCAATATTTTTTTCCCTCCCTTGTGTTTCTTCATAAATTCATCATCTTCCTCGCTCTTGAATTGCATAGTCGGTTCACGGAGTCGTGGCATTTTAGAAAACGTTGAAGGAGATAAGGAAATGGGTTGATGACCTTGCATTTGAATTATTCTTTGCTCAAAGAAAAATTTATCTTCACACCATTGAACAATTTATTTCATATCAATTACTTCTGGAACACATCTTGTCAATGTTATTCATGAGGTCCAGATTAGATTTGTCTTGTTCTCAGCTAGAGGAAGAGACTTGTAGTACTTGTGTTCCCTAGAACACTAGAACTGTTGATCTTCACGACCTAGTGTGTTTGTTGTCTCTCCACAAAGCACTTCATTCTTCTTACTTGACATATTTTCTGCTTTTTACAAAGGTGGCACTATTTTCGATACTTACAGGTTATCATTTTTTACTTTATTGAATTCCACTACATACTGCCTTGGTAACTCAATCAACCATAGACCATGCTTCAAATGTCATCAGTTGTCATGGGACTTAGATTTATTGTCACCCTCAATCGATGTATTATGCATTAATAACGACATATGATTTTACGAGTGGATAATGATGTGGAAAGGGTAATTAATATGACAGGAGATGGTGATGTGATGGTATGATGGACAAAAAGTATTAAGTATGGAGGTGAAAAATGAAGTTTGATAAATTCTAAGTATACAAAATAGAAACGTAAAGTTGTGGGGTTGCGAACCTAAATGCTTGTGAACAAATATTTGGGAAACGGTGGCAATGTCTGCATTGAGATTGTGAATATGGCTAAGTGTTGAGAGAGATGCGTACTTGTGGGCGTGAGGACCTACGAACAATGGAAAATTGAGGGGGTGTAAAAAAATTCACTTTGCAATGAGAAATATGGCTAAGTATGAAATGAAGTGAAAAGTGGAAAGTGAAAGCGGACCCACGAACTTGCGGAGGTGGAAACTTAGGAAATAATTGAGGGATGGTATATAGATCTGCATCCACATTTCTTGAAATTGACTAAGTACCAAAATAAAATGAAAAAGTAAAGAAATTGTTTTAGTTAGTGTGGGGTTGTGGACCTGGGTGATAAAAAAAATACTCAAAAGTTATTATGTAGATCTACATCTGCATTTTTGAAAAATGACTAAGTACTTGGATTTTATGGTATGAGAAAAGATAAGTAGATGAAATAATCGATAATAAGTGTAAAAATACTAAGAGTAACTAAAATGGAAAACACTAAACTGACCAAAAATATTGATCAACATCTCGCACCAACTATGGGAAAGTGACCCCTTGTGGGTTACTGAGAACCTAAAATCATGTTTCATTGGGCCATGGAGTCCAATAAAACAAAAGAAAAAATGTACAAGAGAAAATAAAGGTTATGTACAAAGTTTTTTTATTGTTAGGGAATCAACAAAAAAATGCTTCAGATGTTTCCCATTAACAGGCAACAACTGAATTGTACCATTTATGTATTTAAGGATGTATGAGTTACAACCATTTATTCTTTCAATTAGATATGGGTCGATAAAAAAAGATTCAAATTTTGTGTGAGATGGTGGATTTTCTTTTTCTTTGTTCCAGAGAAAAAATAATTGATATTTTTGAAAATCCTTTGTAGCTGTACTTTTATCAAAATACTTCTTGATTGTTTATTGCCTTTTTTTCATCACTAATACTGCTTCCACTCTTCGTTCTTTGAGTTCTATAAGTTCATTATATCTCCTTTGCATTGGTGATTGTTTCTCATCTTCATCATTAACGACCAATGTTAATGCATTCAGTTCCATGTGCAAAGGTAACCTTGCTTCTTTCCCATATACCAAAGTAAAAAGAGAATGTCTAGTTACTTTTTTTGGAGTAATTCGACTTGCCCAAAGTGCGTCCTTTTTTGGAGTAATTTGATTTGCCCAAAGTGCATCTAACAATTTATTGTGCCAATTCTTGTGGTTAACCTCAATATTTTTCTTGATAATTTGAATCAATGTCTTTTTTGTTGATTCAACCATACCATTTTCTCGAGGGTAGTAATTAGAATATTGACCCATGATTATTCCATACTGACCACAAAAATTTGTGAATTTAGATACAATAATATTGAACCATTGTCAGTTATGAATGTTTTTGGAACACCAAATCTGGATAATATATTTTCTTTCAGGAAGTGGATTAGGTGTTCAAAATTTGCACTTCTTAAGGTTGTTGTTTCTAGCCATTTTGTAAAATAATCAGTTGTTGTAACAATATATGAGTGTCTTTTTTTAGATTTGGGATTGATTATACCAATTACATCTAGACCCCATTGAATAATGGCTTCTCTACCATATATGTCTGTAAGGGCATAACATCCCTCTTCATTTTTCCTGAAAAAAATTGACATAGAATGCATTTTCAAATGAATTCATATGAGTCTTTAAATATGGTTGGCCAATAAAAACTAGCTCGGATGATTTTATGAATCGTTATTGCCAGTGAAACATGTCTCTCACATATTCCCTTGTGGGAATCTTGTATTACTTTCATGGATTTGATATCATCCAAACATCTTAATAGTATACCATCAAAATTTCACCTGAACAACATTCCGAACACTAGAACATAATTGTTTGTTTTCATTTTCAATGTTCTTCTTTCCTTTGAAGACGTTTCTGGAAGAAATTGACATTATTTCGAATAAAAGATAATATGCGTGTACCATTTATATTTCTCCAAACTTTTTTCTTTAATTACAATATTAAATTCATCAACAAAAGAAGTATTTACAACTTCAATTCTTGTCACGAATTTACATAAACCTTGTCCTTTGATAGCCTTTAATGGTTTAATCTCTATGTCATATTCTTGAATCTTGGCGAACCAATTATCCCATCTTCCTTCTATAAGTTGTTGGTTCAAAATCATCTTAACTGGCGAATGTGGAACATGTGAAATAACATGATTTGAAAGAATGTGTGTTATAAAATGGGCATTTTCCTTCACAACTGATGGGGCTTGTTTTTCAATAGGTGAATAATTCAATTCATAATTAAGTAATGTTTTAATCATAAAAGAAATCGGTAACTCTTCTTTCTTTTCTTTTTTTAGTAAGAATTGAAGCAATGGTTTCATCTGAGGCAAATGAATATCATATGAATTCTTTATCAAAATAAGGACTCACAAGGACCGGAGTGGTAGTAATGGCGAGTTTGATTTCTGTGAATGCTCTTTGAATTTTTTGTGTCCACTTAAATTATTGATATTTATTTAGTAGTGTGTTGATGGTTTTAAGAAAGGAAGAATAGTCAAGAAAAAATCTTCTTACAAAATTGATCTTTCCAAAGAAGGACTGCACTCCCTTTTTTGAGTTAGGGGGGTTCAGATCGTTTATTTCTTTGATTATTTCATGATCGATGTATAGCCCTTCCTTGCTCCCAACATGGCCTAACAACTTTCCTTCTGTCATAGCAAATAAGAATTTCATTGGATTCAATGATATTACATATATTCTATAGTTTTACAATATATGTCTAAGATGTATGAGGTGTATCTCCCTTGATTTTGAGTAGACAATTAAGGCAACTTGATAATTAGCCATGAATTTTCATATAAAATCTTTAAAATCATGATCCATGGCTATTTGGAAGGTATCTCCTGCATTATTTAATCTGAATGGAATTCTAATATAGGCATACATCCCCAAGGTGTTACAAATGTTGGTTTTGGCCTATCTTCCTCTGCCACAATAACCTATTTGTATCCTAAAAATCCATATAACATTAACATTAATGCAAACCCTGTGAATTGTTGAAGAAGAATTTCCATATTTTTTAGGGGATAACTATCCTTTATACTAACTTTGTTAAGATCCCTAAAATCAACGCATAAGTGGATATCACCAATTTTCTTCCTAACCACTATTGGATTTGAAATCCAATCTGAATGTCTGATGGGAGCAATTATGCTTACCTTTTCTAATTTCTCAATTTCTATTTTTACAAAAGGTTTTATCTTGGGGTTTATTATTATTAAATTTTGTTTGAAAGGATTTTCCCCTTCTTTCATAGGTGTGATATGTTGGAATATTGATTTATCCTAGTCCTTTAAGTCATCGTAACTCAATGGAAACAAATCTTGAAATTCTTTGAAAATTTGAGTGTACTTATCCCTTTCTTCTTTAGTACAGTTGGTACCCAAGTTTATATACTTTGGTGATTTAGGAGTACCAATGTTTATCTTATATGTTTCTTGAAATTTTTTGATAGAAGGCTCTTCAAGTGGTTTTGAAATTTTGGTTTGGTCATTTCTCGTAAGGAGGGATTCCATATTGACATATTTCTATGGAGAAGGCTTACCACTTGGTCTTGAATTTTTTCTAGCGAATTCTGACTTTCTTCTTAATCTTCTTCAGTTATGGTGTCATCATTTGTGAAAAAATTGACCACATGTTTAGCATTTTCAAAAACTTATAAGTGTTCTTGATTATCTGGGACTAATGGTCGAAAGATAGTCTTCACATGATAAATGCCTTCTTGTTGTAAATCTTCAATTTTAAACAAGGATGCAATAACTGTTAATGCATAAGAGTTTTTATTCATATCCCTGGGGATAAATGATAGGTTGAAATATTTTAAAGATTCCATGAGTTCTATCACTCTTTTGGAATAACATTTCAATATCTCCCCTTTTACTTTGTATTTTCTTTTGACATGATTTACAATCAATTCGGAATCACCAGTGACTACTAAGTGTTCAACCTTCATTTGAATGAAAATGATCATCCCTTGAATTAATGTTTCATATTCAGCTTCATTATCAGTGCATGGAAATTCAAGTCTTATATCATGAGGATATATAACAGCGTAATGGATTTTGAAAATAATTCTAGCTCCATTTTCTGACTTAGAACATGCACCATAAAAAGACATTTTCCAGTATCCTTGGAAAGAGTTTTGTTCTTTTATCTTCTCTTGAGTGTAGATTTGTTCTGAATCAACGACAACATAGTTTCCCATTCCAACATCAAGATTATTTCTCATCAGTTCATTTTCCTTTCTTATGAAGGAAAAAGGTTTTCTTATTTCTATGGGGACCCTTACCATTGTTCCATCTTTATTCGGGAGCATCATACAATTTTTGTCATTCATGATATAACCCCCAATCATGGAGGACCAATCCCTACCCAAGACAACTCCATATGTCTAAGGAAGTTCTACTAATACAATAGTGAAGACAGTGGTGATATGGGGAGTCACACTTATCCCAGCACAAAAGTCTTTAATCTCTTCATAATCTAAGACTTTTCTTGAGTCAATTGAATAAATGATTTTACCAGTTTCATAATGTATGGTGCATTCCATTCCAAGTGCTTTCATCATCGATAAAGGCGTAATGTTATTAGTAGCCCCATTATCAATCAAAAATTGTGCAAAACAAATTCATGATTCTCTACAGTGATGTAAAATGTTGGAACTTTTGCTTTAGGTTTAGCTGAAGAATATCTTTGTTGTTGCTTTGAATTTATAACTGCAACTTCCATTCTTGTATCTGTATCTTCCATTGTTTTCAACAAGTTCTATCTTTGCTATGGAATCTTGACGGCTTCCATAAACAGAAAAGTAATTATGAGTTTTGAAAGATAATCCATTATATTATATGTCATTTGTTCTGTAGTCTTTGTTTGTTTAGCAACAAGTTGTTGCTTCATTGTTTCTACTTGACCCGGCTTAGTATTTTTTTTTCTAAAACTTCTTTTTCTTTTACCTTGTTTATGTGTGCCCCTGTTTGGATGACATTTTATTGCAAAACATCATTTTCATCTTGTTCACTGAAAATATAAAATGGTTCTAGTTCATTAGTCTTTACTAATTCTAGACCATCATTTTGCATAGTGCTTGAATCCAGGTCAAGGTATTCAAATTTTTCTTCAACGACAATTTCATTTAACTCGAGCATTTGGGTTTGGGGCCTGAGGTGCTCTTGTATCTGTTCTTCATTCCTCCTATCATTTCTTTCTCTTTTCTCCTGAGTGGGAGTCCTTCTTTGTTCATGTGTAGGAACTCTGATGTTTTGGTCTTCTGAAGGGAAAAAGGTTTCCAACTCTTCTTAACCTTGTCAATTCCTTTTTCATTTGCCAAATTTTCCTATTCATCTATGTTATCTCAATTCTTTTCTTGGTTTCTTGAGATGTAGATGGAGCATTTCTTACATATAGTATAACACCTTGAAACACTTTGCCAATTCCTCATTTTTCAACATTCTTTGACCTTGAAGATCCTTGATTAGTTATGGTAAGATTAGTCGTTTCTCTTTGGAATTTTCCCAGGATAATATTAGGATCAACATTTGTTTCTATCATCATTTCTTCCATCTCAGTCGCCCTGCTCATAGCTCCATCCAAATTGTTTATTTAATCAGCCTGGACAACATATTTCACATTTGTTGGCATAACATTCTTATAAAAACCAAGTATAACTGGGTTATTTGGTCTTTGATCTTTAGGGATTTGATTTAGTGCCTTCTAAAATCGCAAATTCAAATCTCTTATCCTTTCACCTTTCTTTAAGTGGATTTGGGTGAATTGAGTTAATAATATGTGGTACGCGACTGGAGGTGTGTACATGGTCATAAACATAGTTTTTATATCATCGAAAGACGCAATTTACTGGAATGGGAGGGACAAATACCATTCACGAGTTGGGCCTATCAATGTTTGCAAGAAAAATCTCACCATCACGTCCTCGTATTCTATTAGATGCAATTCACACATAGATAAAAATTGATCCATGTGTCTTTTTGGGTCCATTATTATGTCTTCTAAAAACATTAGTAAGCCTCCTTGTGGAAGAGTGGGTAACTAGTGTTGTTCCCCAAAAAGATTTAGGTGGCTATTTCATATCCTTCTTCATGGGATCCTTTGTCTTGATCAATATTCATGAATTTCATTTCTTCTTTATTCTCAACTTTTAGGAATTTCATTCCTTCTTTCTTCTCAATTTTCAGGAATTTCATTCTTTATTTGTTCTCTGTCTCCCATCTCTTAAATTTATATTACTTCAATTTCAGAATTTCTTCTAACTTCAAGGTTTCAAAGTTGTTTGCTCCTACTTCTTGTTATTGGTCCTTTATATGTTTCTGGTCTTTTTCTCAGTCTCCAACCCTTTGTATTTGTCTTCTTTTGATCTCTCTTTATTCTTCATGAGAAAGGGTTTCCAAAGTATTTTCTTATTCTTCTCTAGTCCTAGCTATTGTTGTTGCCAAATTATACAATTGGTGCAATATGCTTTGTCTATTTCCAAGACCAATTTTCAAATTTGGTTAATTCGAGTTAGGTTGCGTCATAAATTCTGGTCCACAAAAACCAGTGTTTTTCTCTCCATAGTATGGTCCCCAAAATTTTGACCAAAATTATTTTTTTATGGTCTTGAGGTAAACCTCATGAGGATATGAATCCCCCTGTGTTTTTAGAGAGGTGGTAGTCCTCTTGTTCTTTTAATTAAAATAAAATAAAACAAAACAAAACAAAGTCTGAGAAGGACCAGACTTAATATTTACATTCACGTTCAAGGAAAACATCACATGAGATTTTTGGACCAAGTGTTTTTTAAAATAAACTCATATGTAGAATATTTACGATGTAAATAGATAAGATGCATACAAAATATAAAGGATTTATATATACATCATAGCATTCATAATAACATTTAACAATACCACAAATATAGAGAACGAGAAATGAACTACAAATTAAAAAGATTTGTAAATTATCATTCCATAAAGCACCAAAAATATTATGATAGATAAAACATTTGCTAACTCAATATTCTAATCAAAATATTTGAGAATTGTTGGCATAGGAGAAGACCCAGGGTTTAGTGCTACAACAACACACCAACAAAACCCTAACTATCGGCCCTTTCAGCAACACCTGCGAAGCAAATGAAGTCTCACCTGAGGTAGAGGCAGGGGTGGTTGTAGGACTCCAGTGTCTGCAGCCTTAGCTGGGACACAGATCTGTGATTTTAATACCTTAACAGAGCACTTAGAAATTACGATTCATCAATATTCAGTCTTAATTTATAGTGCAGCTAAACCTTAATAACAGATCAGTGCAGTATTCACATAGATTCAATAGAATCAAGCACTAAGGATACCAACATAGATCAGATCTAGAATTCATTCACATTATTCAACACTAAGCTATCTTATTAAATTCATCTATCATCTAACATCGCACTAAACATTGAATCACATAAACAAAAGAACAACCAAGAAGCACAAAGCATTCACAACACAGGATATATGTGGTTCACCCCCACCTTAGGGCTACGTCCAACAACTCTTCTTCTCTTTATTATCTTTGGTCAATCAAATACATGCACAAAGCCTCAAAATCAACCCCACAGAGGATAGGATATCTGGGCACCTCGCTAGATCCTCCTTCCTTGAGTAGATCTAGGCACAGAGCCTTTCACAGTCTGTGCACAAAGCACTATAGACAACTTGCACTTAGCTCTGCAAGTCTCAACATACAATACGCACCAAGCCTCTTACAATCATTTGCAATTAGCACAACTTCCAACTGACTAGTCACTACTTATTACATTTCTTAGACTTCTATTTATTCATTACAAAATAGGCCTAAGCATGGGTAAACCCATCGGCCGAAATCCCCATACCCATTACATAAGCCCGAAACCCATAAAGGCCCTAAAAAGGGGCCGAGATCCCGTGATATCTACTTTGATTTGCACTCCGCCTTCGACAACCTGTCGAAGTCCCAAAATGGTCAAAAATGACCAAGGATCCTCAAAACTTGGTCAAGGGCCAACAAGCCCCCAACACTCACCTGTGAATCGTCCAGAGTCACTCTAATTTGGGTAATTCTACCTCAAAATCCTTGAGCTTGGCTCGAGCTGCTTCGACCTATTGTTGTTCCATGACCTCTTTCTCAGCGAACTCTTGTATTACTGCTTCATTGACAAGTCCCTCTAAGCATTGTTCAGCTGTAGTGATGACTTACTCTAGTTCTACTCCTCGAACTTTGATCTCTAAGAATAGTTGGTAAGCCTCCTCTTGTATTGGTTGGAGCCTCTGAGTTACTTCCATGACTATGCTCAGAATGGTGTGGACCTGTTGTTGGGCAGTACGTTATTCTTGGGATCGCTTCATCCTCTCAATGGCTGACAGGGGCTTCAACTATGCCTGTA
>SNQJ01S0022202.1:14089-27187 GCA_010110895.2 Picea sitchensis | reverse complement strand
CTTTTTTTTTCACATCGATTACTGATATACTAAATGCGCCCAAGAAATCGGAATGCATGCGCAGCCTGTCATCTTTTAGGGTTTCATTTTTATTGCTTGCTGTCTCAGGATTAATGGGTGGTCTAGTTGAAGTAATGAATGGTCAAATAGAAATAATTATACTGTTAAGTGAACACGTTACAGCCGGAGGAAAATTAATGCGCCCAACCTGCCAATAATTTTCCGAGAGCGTAATAAATGGATTTCCAAATTTAAGTGCTTCCACCGTTTATTCAGATTTTTGGCTGCGTATATTCGATTTTTAAATTAAAGGGGCTCCCAACATTGTTCAGATTTTTCAGTTGTTATATTTAGATTTTTAAATTTGGGGGGCTTCCAATGTCATTCAATTTATTAGTTGCTTGTAAATCGATTTTAATTTAAGGTGCCTTCAATGATTATTCAATTCTTAATTGCATGTTAATGTTGACTGATAACTGATTATTAAATAACTGATCCTAATAACTGATTATTAAATATATTAGTAATATTATCATAATAATATTATAAATGGACTAATAATACCAGCAGATTGCGTGGACAGTTATAGCCACTGTAATAGTAATATTTTAAGGAGGGTTACCTTGGGAAGAAAGCCCAACTTAAATCCTCCTTTAAAAGCACTAGTATTGTTATTATTGGGAGATTAATACTATCATTTTATTTTTGTCATTTATTAGCATTTCAGTCTTGGGATGAAGCCCCTTTAGATATGGTCATTGCTAATTTGAGGGCATTATAAATGTTGTTGATGTCATTTTTATATATGTCATTTTATTTTGTTATTTTATTTGCATTCAATATTGTGATGAAGTCCCTTTAGATCAGAATATAAGCAAGTAGTTATATTTTTGGAAGGAGACCTTTGGTAGAATGGCGAGGATGAATCATTGTTTAAAAGCATAGTAATATTATAATTGGATTGTTAATGTTGATAGACCTGCCATGATAGATAATGGTTTAAACGCAATTGGAATTTTAGTTGAAATGTTAACGTTAGTTGAAGTAACGACGTTTAATTTATACTGCTGTAGTTTGTAAAGTTAATACAATATCGTCATAATGTTTAGTTGCAAAGTTGTTATTGGCCTAATTGAATGCTAGGATGAGGTCGAATTGTGAGGGCGTTGTTGTTTAAATGGAATACTAATGACTATGATTAATTTGCACGGCTTATTTTGAAGGTTATTAGAACGTCAGGTAACAAATGGGTAGGAAGGGCAAGTCAATGAGGAGAATGTACATCGGGGGTTTATCCTCTAGGATGGGGATGTCGTTGCTCTTTATGGCCTTTAATAGAATCATGCAATGTGTCGTGCTTATTGTTGTCTCTGATCTTGTAGTACCTGGTGTCTATCTCTGCCTACAACCATTAGTTGCCCGCTTCCTGTTTGGGGATGTGTGCTACTTGTTGTCACTATGATCCGTCTTGTCGTCTTGATGTTGTTGTCTTACTTGCGTCCTGTTGGTTCGAGTGGTCATGTAGGATCGAGAGGGTTGTTCTTCTACACGCGCGCACACACGGTTAACGCAAAAAGAAAAAAAAGAAAAAAATTTGCACCTGATGTCAGGGTAGTTGTCCTTATCATAGGAGGGTTGTTACACCACTTCAAAAAATATAAAATAATCACCACTTCAAACTTTTGGAGGACATTTTCCTTTTACAGAGATTGTAGACCCTTTACTCATTACTTTGATGACCATTAAAATGTATGTTTCACAATATCTTAGCCCCCATATCTCTCAAGATGAAATACGTACCAAATATCATCCATAGTAATCAAGGATAATTTTAAGGATAGACATTTATATTAAAATGTTGAAACTTGGGCTAATCTTACTATTCCTTAATACGAAAAATGTAAAAAGTTGGCAATAGTTTTGTAAAAATATTCAAATTTATAAGGATTTTATATAGTTTCTATAAAATTTTGGCGATTTTAAAGGTAAAATATGTTTATTCTATAGAATTTGGGTGAATCATTTTTAGAAAAAATTGAAATTGGTGAATCATTTTTTGGGAAAAACCATGGAAAATTAGCCCAATGGAGAAATTTAGCCCTTTAAATCATCTATGATAATAATTATATTTAAGATGTCGAAATATGTCAAATAAACACAACAACATTCTACTCATTGTACGTATGTTGGTTAAGGTGTTTAAAGACCAAAATGAAAACAATCAACAAATWCCTCCAATGTTTACAAGAATGTGTCTCTCTTCCTTGAGTTTACACTTGTGTCTCTCTTTTTGCATCGGGACCACATTTTTTCTACCTCGGGACCACATTATATTTAGGTGGTTTTGTAGCACATGGTTTCTTTGCCGATGGTTTTCTATTTCTGGTTAAGGAATTAGGGTTTTTGACTAATCCAGGTCATTGGGTTAGGGTTTTGGATGTCGTTGGATCCTATATGTATTTTTTATTGTAAACATTGTAGCATGATGAATAATATAGAATATGTTGGTTTTCCTGGTTTGGGTTTCCAGGGGAAAAATCTCCATGTAATGTTTGTATTTTCCATTGTATATTTTTTGTTCCTTTACTGAATATCTGTTTGCAGTAGATAATGTACAAGGTTAGAATTTACAGCTATGATCTTTCCATCATTCATTCTTGGGATACCCTCTTTCCTCTTAGTTGACTCTTCAATCAATAATTATAATGTTGATCTAAACAATTTTTTTATGGTCTTAAGGTCAACCTCACGAGGATATGAATCTCCCTATGTTTTTAGAGAGGTGGTACTCCTATTTTTCTTATAAAGTTACAAGAAAAAAATAAAACAAAATATGAGAAGGATCATACTTTCTAAAAGATAATAGTCACATTCAAAACAATAACTGAGATTGGGACCAATTATCTTTAAAAGAAAACCATATATACACTATTTTACAATGTAGATAAATCAAATGAATATGATAAATAAGAGGTTGAAATTTCCATCACAAAATTCATCAAGATAGTAAACCATATCCATAATAAATAGATAAGAAAGATGGACCACATATAGAAGATAAATTTAAATGATCATTCCATTAAGCACCAAAACAATTATTATGGATAAAACATTTGGAAAGTCAAGCTTTAGATCAAATTCTTTGAGAATACAATAATGCAGTATCCCATGTAGTTCTCTCGGAGTCCCAAAAAATAATATGAGTCTTTAAATACAAAGTGAATGTCTTTAAAGAAAATATATGCATCCACCCTTCAAAGAGGACTGGGATTGGGATATCACCAACCATAAAATGAAAATACCTGGAAGATAAGAAGAAAATAATCAAGAGTTAGGATAGTTTTCACATAATACTAGGAAATATAAGGTACTGTGACAAATACTTGTAGAAGAAATAAACATAAAAAGGAGAAATAAGGTTACTTCTTGACTCACTGTGATGGAACGTTCTTGTCCCCTTTACTTTCCTATAGTTGTTTCTTTAATAGGTGTATGTTGTGGTTGAGGTGACATAATCGCAACAAATATTTCTTGATTTTCTGGTTTAGTAAGTATGATTAATTCCTTTTTCAACCCCTCCTTGATACACTCCCTTAAACGTTCTATAGTGATTTCATGCTTAGTTTTAATTTCAAATAATTGATTTTCAAATTCTCTCAGATCCATTTTTTTATTGATGCAACATGTCATCATCTTCATCATTCCTATTGATATAATGAACTAACCATTTTTCAACTTCTTCTTCAGAAAATTCAATTGTTTCGGTAAATTCATTTTCCCAAGAAACTTTTAATGCATTAATTTGTCCCAATAAAGTTTTTTTTCATACAAGCATGGTATCCATAAAAACATTGGGACCATCAAGCTCCTTTGTAAGATCCATACGTTTAATAAACAAATCACTTTTTTTATTTTATTTTTCAAAACATGAGTCTCACTTATCATTTCTTTCAATTCTTTAATTCTTCTCAGCCAATATGCATTGACTTGCTTCATCTGGTAAGTTGAACGAAGTTTTTGTTCTTTTCTATGAGCTTCATTTAAGATTGATACTTTAGCTGAGAATGTATTCAAAACTTCTTTGTAAAATCCTTCATCATTTTCTATGTCTTTTTGCAGGTATTCCTTGAAATTATGTAATCTTGATGAAAAAATAACAATACATTGAGAAAGATCCCAAATTTATTGAATTATATAAATTCTCTTCTATATGGAATCACCAACATATTTTCTTATTGCTCGTAATAAACTTGACTATCCTTTATATTTTCTACGACTTTCTGGGACATTCTCTAACAGAAATTCAGGTTGGATTGAATTCAAAGGTTTGGGAAACAATGGTCATGGTATCAAGGAAAATTATAACTCTTTTATCCTCATCTTCAAATATGAATTATCTTTTTCCATATTTTCAATAGATTGTTTCAAAGCTTCTCCAGTTGCTCCATGGAACTTTGTAATTTTTTACAGTGCAACTCCATCAAGGTCAATTGAAGATTTCCATCTTTCCGATGACCTTTTGTTTTCAGTATTGAATTTTTCCAATGAAAAATTCTTAGACTCACGATTGTAGGTTGTGTGCTACAAAGTAACAGATTCCTCCTCAAATATTCCAAGATCATGGGTAATCATGGCATTGGAGATTTATCTAGTTTCTATTAGTATTTGTGCAAACCAACTAGGTTCTTCAATCTTCTTTTCTATGTCCATTGCACATGGACCCTCTTGGACATCATGTATGATTAATCTTTTTGTTGATGCATTCCTTTTTATTTTGATATAAGTATATGTAATATGATATTTTTCAAGACTTTTCCTAGGTGGTTCTTTATCACCACCATCGTCTGACCCTCCAACTGATGCTTTTCTCGTCTCCATACCACTGGTTCAATTCTTTGTTCTTGATGGAGTGATCCTTTGGGATGTTGTTGGTGAATTTGGGTTTTTATCAATCACTTCCTTGCCATTTTGTTTCTGACCTTCATCAGTTCTATTTATTTCTTCCATGTCATCTAAATCTTGGTATGCCACGATTTCATGGAGATATAGATTATCTCCACCACCCTCCTGAAATTGTTCAAATTTAGTGAAATATGAAGAGTACCGAATCAACTCCATGTGTGTAGTGAATTTGTTATCTAGGTCAAAACACTTAACAAATTTATCTTCCTTTAAGACCAGTTGTTCATGATGTCTTTCCATTTCATCAAGGTGGGTTATATGCTTCATAGTAAATTCCCCAATTTTCCATGGTAGTGGTATGAATTGTTTTTTCCTATTATCATAGAGTAAATGGGCCCAAGTCTTGTACCACCTACACATTTCCTCGGAAAAATGTCTATATGATACATAGAAAGAGAGAAGAAAAGGCTTCTCTTCACTACCAAACAACTTGATAACAATAAATTATTCAGAAGTTTAATAAAATCTTTTTCCAAAGAGAAAGGTGGTCGCTTCAAGAGACATTCTTGATGTATTATGACCAAAAATCAACTTTTTAAATTCTAAAATGAAATTGTTATGGACTGGGTAAAAATTGTATTGAGCTTTATGTCTATACAAAACTGAGTACCATTCATAAACTGGTTCTAACTTAAAATAAACATGATTTTCCCTTGGAAAATATTCAAACACATGGCCATAAGAGATGGCAAAGATGACGTAAGAAGTCATACAAAACTTTCAAGTATTTTTAAGGTTATTCAATTGGAAAGAAATTTCACTTGAAATGGGATAACCCCAATATATAATGACTTTTTCATGCAAAGCATAATGCAAAGCGTATATAACATTTCTTGGTATAAACACAATAGATTCTAGAAAAACAATGTGGGTGAACAACCATGCAAATTCTATGTATGGGTACTCCAAATAATTTCTTAACTTTTCCCCTCCTTTATGTTGCTTCAAACATTCGTTGGCCTCTTCATTTTTAAATCACAAGGTAGGTGTAGGGAGTTGTAGCATTCTAGACAATGTTGAAGGAGAAAGAGAAATGGGATGATTTCCTTGCAATTGAATTATTCTTTTCTCAAAGTTGAACTTGTATGTGCACAATTGAACAAATTATTTGAAGTATGTCACTTCTGAGATAGAACTTGCTAATGTTATTCCTGAGGTCCAAATTAAGTTCATTTTCTTCTTGGCCAAAGAAATATTCTTGTAGTAATTTTATGCTATGGGTCACTGAAAACCTTGATCCTCATGCCCAAGTGTGTTTAGTGTATCTCCGCAATACAACTATTTTTTCTTACTTGATATCCGTTTTTTCTGATTTTGACAAAAGGTGGCACTACTCTCAATATTTACAGCTTGGCATATTTTTTTTTTTACTTAATTTCACCATGTATTCTCCTGATAGTTAAATCAATCATAAATATTTGCTTTTAATATTGTTAGCTTAAATGAGATTTGAATTTATTACAAGATTTAGAAAATGTTTCGTGAATTTAATAACGACATTATTCTTACAAAAGTGGTAGCTGATGTGGCCAGGACAATAAATGTTATGGGAAGTGGTGATGTGATGTCGTGGCGAATGAAAAATGTTAAGTATGAGAGTATAAAATGTGGAATGGGAAGTGAAAATTATATAACATGGGACTGCGAACCTGTGGACCTACAAACGTGGATATGAGGAAGGGTAAGGAGGTCCACATTGAAACTAGAAATATAGTTAAGTATTGAAAAAGGGTCATTTTGCGGATCAATTAAGTAAAATGTGTTTTTTGGAGAAAGTGGAACTTTGGACCTGCAGACTTGCGGGCCTAAAGAATAGAAAAAAGGTTATTGTATAGTCAGTGTCTCTGCATCTTCTTTTATGAAAATTGAATGAGTGTTTAAAAGTGAAAAAGGTACAATGTGAGGAACGAAAAAGTGATGAGTTCATTTTGGGGAACATGGGGTTGCAAACCTATAGACCTGCGAACTTGGATACTTAAGAAAGTTGATGGATGATATGTGGCTTTGCATCCACATTTCATGAAAATGACTAAGTATGAAAAAGGTCAAAAGGCAATTATATAGGATGCAGAAGTAAGAGGTGAAAAATTGAGAACATGGGATTGTGGACCTACAAACTTAACTTGTGGACCTATATACATGTGAATCTAATATTGTTTCTACCCTCTCTCAACATTCCTTGAAAAATGGCTAAGTGGTTACAAAATATTTGATAAAAGAGAAAAAAATAATAAAGGAAAACCAACAAAAGAAAATATAAGAGAAATCCTATGGGTGGATAAATGAAAACATGAATGTGGATCAACATCTTGCTCCACCTATGGGACAATGAACCCCTATGGGTTGCTTAGAATCTAGAATCCTTTTCCATTGGGCTAAATGGATTCAAAGAAAATAATAAATACAAAACTTAAAAATATATAAAAAGAGTACTAGGAAAGACTATGTACACAATTTTTTTACTAAGGAGTCAACATAAAAAGTGTTTCAGATTGTTGGTCAACTGAGAGGGGGGGGGGTGAATCAGTTGTTACTGTTCTTAAACAATTATTCCCATTTTAAACTCTTCACATAACACTCAATGATGATCACAATGATACAGAGAAGTAAGCAATAGAATATTAAACATCAATCACACACATGAAATATACAGAGACAGATATTTCCCAAGGAAACCCATAAAGGGAAAAACCTCTTCTTCTTGATATGATAAGTAATATTTATTTTCTTTACATTATCATTCTTATGAGCTAAAAATCCTCTTGAGGCTACAACCTCTGTTTTTCAAGATGCAACTTGCTGAGAGCACCAACTCTCTAGTTTGTTCAGCACCCACTAGAAGGAAGCACCAAATCCCTAGTTTCTCTAGCACCCACTAGAAGGAAGAACCAACTCCCTAAGTGTTCCAACACCAATTATATGGAAGCACCAACTTCCAGTCACACAAGCACCGACATGTATAACAGAGAACAATAGTTCTCCCTTGCACCACCCTGCCACCCTGGTTTTTCTGGCTGCAACTAGATGGAAGACACAACTCCCTATGTTCAAGCACCCACTTGAAACTCTGAGAAAACAAATCCTCCTTAGCACCTCCATACCACCCTAGTTTATCAATATTTTCTTTCTTGAATTTATCACAGTGATACAACATTTATCTATGTCTTACCAGTCTCATCACTATTCTGCTACACTTCTCTACTCTTCCCGCGTCAGTGTCTCTCTCTCCTCGCGTCTGCTATGATTTTTGTTCTTCTCTCAGATATGCATTAATGTTCCTTAATTCTTCTACTCTTTATGATCTGTTTCTTCTTTCCATTCTATGCACCACACCTCTTCTGTGTGCTTCAGCTCCTGCACACAACATGCTTCTACCCGCATAAAACAATCTCAACCGCAACTCTCATCTCTTCTCTGTTCTGCATTTTTATATTCTTTGTGCATCAGCTGCCTCCTCTGCACAATGCCTTTGCATGTTCTTCACTACATCTCTTCCTTATGACTGTATGGATAACTATCAGAATTATTCACTTCTTTGTTGTACCTCACTTTCTCACGTTGAGTCCTCTACGTGATCATCATACGAACTCTTCATCTTCTCTGGCTGTTATCTCCATGCGTTCTTCATCACTGGGCTTATCCTAATATTCTCTGCCTTCTCTGGCAGTGCAACTCTTCATATTATCTGTCATAGTCGATCTTATCCTCTCTGTTGCATTTACAGTCTTTGACACTTTTCCATCTGTCAATTGTTTCTATGATCAATCTTCATTCCATTGGAAGTTACCTCAAGACTCTTAAGCTCCTATGGTGATATCCCTACAGCTCCTCGAGTTCTCTGGTCGATTTTATAACTATGTTATGGCAGTTACATCCAATCAACTATGGCTTATTTGGATTCTAATCCCCTTCATTCGTGTGGCCTTTGGATGTGACCTGGGGCCATGCACTAGGGTTCTTTGTGATTTCACGTTTCAAGATCTTTTGCTGTGACTTTCCTTGAATCTCCCAACTCACGAAACACTGAGATGGAGCCTAGCAATTCTAGCTCCTTCCCTTTTCTTCCACTAATGTGACCACTAGCTATGACCACAACCTTGTTTGAAAAGGCATTTCACGATTTCGATGATATCCATTGTTAACCCTAGCGACGTGCTAGCTACTCCATTAACCTTCATCAATGTTACCACCAGCTTGTTGGCAGCCATTTTCATTCTTATATTTTCCTTATAAGCTGCCTACACAAGGGTTTTGAATCCTTAATACTCGTCACAATTCTTTAAATAAAACAACACTATTATCTTTCGCTTTCGCATACCTTCTTTTCATTTTCATTTTCACGACTGCAAGCATGAAAACCTTGAGTTGGAAGTCATGTTGATTTCATTAAAATCATCTTTTGGATTCTTATAAATCTTTTTGTTTATGTGGTCAGAACTCTTTTACCTCCAACTCACTACTGGTCGTACATTTATCAAAACACCAAACCTCCACTCACTTTGCATTTGACCATTGCCAATATGGTTTCGATTTAGCAATGGTTATATGATATTTTGGTGTCTTTGATCAAATTCTTCGTGTAATGGTTTTATTGAACACATTAATTTTGAAGTCGAATCGTTGGTGCAATGTTTGATATATTGGTTTCTTTCAAATCATACAAATGCTATTGTTTATTTAACATTCAGACCAATTTTTGGTTATGAACACCATGGTTTTCAAATGGTTATTTGATATTTCATTTGGTTAAAATATTTTTTGGATATGCATTGTTATGATTTGAATAGGCATCGTTCATTGTACAACCAAAATGATAGTTTTACATCGTTTCAATTTAATCCACCACCCTCGCACGCATAAGCATTAATGTTCTGCCTTGCATTGCGGGATGCCTTTGTTTGTTTTGGGAAAATCTGCAGGAAAATGGTTCTGTGTCTACCGTGTCAAACCCCTCACAAATTACCCTGTTGACTGTGTGTTATCTTCTATGGCTCCTGTAGTGTGAATCAAACCCAATGGTGTTCAAGCTTTGTTGTTATTTGATAACGGCCAAGAGGACCTCGAGAGGAATGGGTGGAGGGTTTTTATTGAGAAGTTAGAGGGTTTCAACCTCGCGGTCGCTCAACAATTTGCACTCACATTCGATGGATGCAGGGCCAAAGTTGGGGACATCCGACTCGAATTGAACGAGGATTTACTCAGCTCAGCCACTGGTCTACTAGCCAAAGGGCATAAATGGTTTAAAAATTCTAAGGTTGATGAAGTGCCATGGACGCTCCTATTTACCTTAAGGAAAATCAACAGTTGTGACAAAGGTATGCCAGTTACAACTCTTAAGTCTAGGTGGCATGATTTGTTGGCCATTATCAAACAATTCATTACATGCGAAGGTAGATACGGTTTAGTTTTCTTATACCACCTACGACTGCTCATGATTTTCATAGATTTGCCTTTGAATATGCCACATTTCCTCCTTCGTAGTTTGTATAAAATTCCTAAACGATACAAGAGGGAGAAAGACAACTCCAGCCTCTTCCACCACTGTTTAATTAAAATTGTTATCGTCCATCATTTGAGGTTGAGTGGCGACTGTTGGGAATCTTTCTTGTTGAGGAATGGCTTTTCCAGTCCTGAAATTGGTCAAGTGGACAAAACTGTGGTCACCGAAACCCTTGTCATGCCTGTCATGCCCCCTCCTACACTCTTACCCTCTGTTGAACCCTCGACCTACCCGAACGATAACCTACCCGACACCCTACCTGACTCATGTTTAAAAGACAGTGCTAAGCCTGTTAAGAGACCTGCAAGGAAAAAAGGTAAGGGTAACAATGGTGTCAATTGCAAAGGTAAGAAGGCTGCATGTTGGGTATCAAGGTGTGCTCACAATAAGCCTAAACAAAACACATATTAGAAACCAATTGTATTGAGTGAAGATTCTGATTCTGAAATTGAGTGGTTTCTAACCGAGGAGTATCCATACTCACACAACCTCTGTTCAGTCAAGCCCTATGACTATGTATCGAACCTCCCGTCGTGCCTTAGAGATGACCCCAATTTCCCCGGGATCAAGCTCGACAGTGGAAATCCTGGTAATTTAAGAGATTCCTCACCTGTGATTACATGGCCTGATCAACCATAGTGCAATGAATGCAAGTCTTGTCTCGACCGATATCATACAGATGTCCCACTGATCCAATCCAGAATCAAGTCCTTGGAGGATCGATTAAATGTGTTAACCAAAGAAAATGACAAACTACAAGATAATGATAAAAGGAAAAAGACCACAGGCTTTGTCGTTTTCAAAAATGTAGAGGTGGCCACTGCCATTGTTAACTCAAAAATAGCTTGATCAAATCGTATCCCTGAAACCAAGGTATGGTGTTTCAAAAGTGATTTTAAAATTATTTTGTTTTCTTTGAATTAGCATAAATGATTTGTTTTCTCAATCGCATATATTTCTGTTATGATCGAATTGATTCAATACGATTTTGTTTGTAAATAATAACTAGCTACAGAATCGTGAGATTCTGTAGCTAGTCATAAAATTTAATTTTTTGTTGATTTTACAACTGAAAACAATCTGAACAACATGTATTTTTGTGTATTTACAGGTACACATGAATTTCAAAGCAAAGTGGATCGATGGTGGCATATTTCAACATGATTATTTTTTCATAGTTTTGGATTAGGCTGTTAGTCTTAGATAGAAATAGAAATTTGGGAGATTGTTCCCATAATTTTTGCAAACAGTTTTGATAATTTCCACAAGGAATGTTTTCATCCTGTGGCCTTTATATATCTATTAGTTTTTGTAAACAATCCATCGTTGCTTGGGAGCAGAGACTATGGACTGATGATTATTCAGACTGGAATGAAAGTGGATGCTTGTACAACTTTAGCTTTCAATACATTATACTTTTGTTCAAGTTTTAGTTCATTTGAATTTATAATCAAATTATTGACTACTTTAGGTATCAAAATTTGTTACAGGTTGATGTGATGCGATTTAAATAGTGTCCATACTTGATGTATCTCATTTTACATACATCAATTATCCTGTTTTAATTTAATGAACAGAAGGTTTATCTTCTTTGTTAAATGAGCAGTTATGTACAAATCTTTGCAGTGGGATTTATCTTAATGTGATTATTTGTAAACTATAAAATTGTTGTTGCTGCATCTTTTACCTGTTCTGTCGTTAGCATTCAAGAGCGTTGTTTCTTCGCGTTTACGTGAGGTATTGGAGAATCTGATGCAGGTTGGCCTCATCAAACAGTGAATGCAGATGCCCATGTATAGGACAAGTAGGAGATGATGATTTTAGGTTAGTTTGCTATTTTAATTTTAATAGTTTAATTAATATGAGAATTCTTTGTAGTTTAGATAGATATACAATACAGATTACTATTTTTATTGCTTAGTTAGACAGTTGTTGTTTCATTTCTTTTTCATAAAAGTTATAAAAATCCAAAAATAATAGTTTTGATGTCAATTCATACATGATTTTCGCAGGTTTTCGATTAAAAATTTGCAATTTGTGAATATTGTACATATAATAGAAATATAAATATATCTAGGCATTGTATATTTAATAAGTAAAATTATTTTTCTATTAATTAGCAAACTGTGAATATATATTAGACCTGTATATAGTTTGCAGCAATTTTTTTTCACTTTGATTAGTTTCTTTAGCTTAGTTTTTCTTTCGGTTTCCTAGGACTTAGATCGGCTAACGGAGCTGCTAAACCCGTCGGAGTGGATTAATCCAAACGGCTTGGGTTATTTAGACAACCTCAGACCGGATTCACTCCTCCAGTTGACGAGCGGTCAATTTCGCCCGTCAACAAATGGTGCTAGAAGGAGGGCCTAAAAATTATTAATGGCACGAGGCGGTTGTAATACTCCTCCACCACCCAACCGCTCACCTATAGTGACAAGAAGTCATTCAAACGACAACATCGTCCCTCAAACAACAACCACATCAAATGACGATTTACGAATCACAGTTGAACCAATAACCCCAAATCCTACAGGTGGTGACATACAAGAGATTGTCTGCCAATCTCTCATAAGAACACATAGTGCCTTCGCCCGTTTAAGGCAACCAAATCGACCTTTGGACCAACCATTAGATTT
>SNQJ01S0022201.1:379601-394481 GCA_010110895.2 Picea sitchensis | reverse complement strand
AAAAAAAACTTAAAATTTTTAATTTAATCATAACATATTAAAAAAATCTTAAACCTTAAACCTTAGTTGTAAAAAATATCCATAATAATGTATTTAACATTTATAAATCCTAAAATTATTTTTATTATATAAATAGATTTTTTTAATTAATTCATTAATTTAAAATTGTAATTTTGACAAAAAATGTTGAAGAACAAATGAAAATCAATTATAACAAATTACAAAAAATAGTGAATCTAATGGTTAGTACATGTGTTGCCTCCTAAGAGGTCAATGTATACTTCTATATAATTTAGTAGTCAAATCAGTGAGTCCATGATCCCACAAACAAAGGGATAGACTTGAGACTAACCTTAAATTAGCTTATTATTATTATTATAAACTTAGAATCTTAAATCTCTTTTGACAAAAATTGTTGAAGAACAAATGAAAATCAATTATAACAAATTAAAAAAAATAGAGAGTTTAATGGTTAAGAACATGTGTTTCCTCCTAAGAGGTCAATGTATACCTCTGTATACTTTAGTAGTCAAATTAGTTCGTCCATGATCCCAAAAACAAAAGGGTAAACTTGACACTGACCTTAAATTAGATTATTATTATTATTATTATAAACTTAGAATCTTAAACTTTTTTAATTATTAATTTTATAAATGCTTTTCTCTATGTCTCTAAACTTCTAGGTTTTCAACTTTATGATAACTTAGTAACTGTCATCTGAATTTGACAACATAGTTCTGGGCTAAAGAACAATTTTACATGATTTAAATAGCTTTTTTGAATGCATAAATAGATTGAAGACCCTCATGACACACTGAATATATAATCTCAATCACTGAAATATGAAATTTTCTAAATTTCCTATCAAATTTTGAAACCAGAGGGCACCTGGATATATAATCTCAACCACTGAAATATGAATTTTTCTAAATTTCCTATCGAATTTTGAAACAAGAGGACACCAGGAATATATAATCTCAATCACTTAAATATGAAATTTTCTAAATTTCTTATCAAATTTTGAAACCACAAAACACTCAGAATATATAATCTCAACCACTGAAATATGATTTTTTCTAAATTTCCTATCGAATTTTGAAACGAGAAAACACCAGGAATATATAATCTCAACCACTGAAATATGAAATTTTCTAAATTTTTCTAAATTTCCTATAGAATTTTGAAACTAGAGGACACCAGGAATATATAATCTCAATCACTGAAATATGAATTTTTCTAAATTTCTTATCGAATTTTGAAACCACAAAACATCCAGAATATATAATCTCAATCACTGAAATATGAATTTTTCTAAATTTTCTATTGAATTTTGAAACTAGAGAACACCAGGAATATATAATCTCAACCACTAAAATATAAAATTTCAACCAGGATTTTATAATCTCAACCACTAAAATATGAAATTTCCTATCAAATTTTAAACAAAATTAATAGAAAAAAATACAAAACAATTAAAACATTTAGATTACATCTTATAATATGAACCACTGTTTAAAGTTTGAAACTGCCTGTAACATACGCGGAGCTCCCAAAGATCAAGTGATTACTGGAAATATAAATTGGAATTACGTCGGCGTGACGAGCTCTGTAAATATAAGAAAAATAACCTTATTTAACTGAAGTTTGTCTGGTTGGTAGAGGATGGTAATCTTTCATGTATTATCTTATAGAAGTCAAAGGAGTTTGAATTTGGAATTTGACAATACACCAACTATGAAAGAGTTGATCTTATCCATTTACCTCTGTAAGTTGGCGGCCCAACGCCATTGGTAGGTAGGGAAAAGAAGGCTGGAATCCTTCACACAAGTGTCAACGTATCCCAACATATCTCATTAATTAAAGTTTGAAAGGTATGATACATATCGCTTCCTTTATATTGATTGAGATGCAAGTTTCATGATCCGGGAGACTACCTACCTCCCTTCAAGAAAAAACTTTCCAACAACAACTCCAAGGATAGTCCAAAACAGCACGGACTAAAACTCGTTTTCTATTATTATTCCACCACCCGTTTAACAACTGTGGTACTAAATGCCTCAGTGCCTTTCCATATCCGTGAATCCATGAAAGGTGACAGGAAGCACATAGGTTTCGCTGGCCACGCTACAAAGACATGACCTGTAGCAGAGATTTCGTGTTTTTCGGGCGAATATTAATCATGCAGAGTTCTGTTATGCCACTCCTTCCTTTCTCTGATTATGATATTCTCAGCACTATTTTCAATGGAGACTTCAAATCCAGGCAATTAAATAGAATACTTGTACAGTTTTTAATTCTGGAACGTGCTAGCGTATGTATGTATGTATGTAGTACAGACAGTAGCGTATGTAGGTAGCACAGACAGTGAAATATGATACACAGTACAGATAGTTATTACTCTGTGTTGTGAAATATGATACACAGTACAGATAGTTATTACTGTGTGTTGGTGAATATGATAAGGACCAGTATAATGGGTTGAAGATTTGTCTTTTGGGATGTGTATTTATTCGAATTTGGTGAATTTATGGGGAGTCAGTGTGTGGAAATTCTTTTCAAAGCTACCCAGTTCGAATCCTTGTTTTCATTATTTTTAAGTTAAACAAAGTGCTTAGATGGAGTAGTGCATCTTTTATTAGTATTGAGCAATTAGATCATTGTTTTCATGATTTTTAAGTTAAACAAAGTGCTCACGTACCTGTGAGTAGTGCTCATGATTGTTAAATTAGATGAAATAGGTATGTATTTCTGATTAGTATTGAGCAATTAGTTAAGGGGTGGGGTTGGAAGTAAAATATAGATATTTGTGAGTAGTGCTCATGATTGTTACATTAGACGAAATGGGCATGCATCTTTGATTAGTATTGAGCAATTAGTTAAGGGGTGGGGTTGGAAGTAAATATAGAGTAAAACATAATATGTTTTACTCTATATTTCTCCCATCCGGCCATTGATGTTTTACTCTATATTTCCATCCACCCCACCCTCATACGATGTTTTACTCTATATTTCTTCCCAATCCACTTTCATATGATGTTTTACTCTATATTTCCCTCCACCCCCAACTTCATATGAGGGTGCCAGGAAATATAGAGTAAAACATAGTATGAGGGTGGGGTGGCAGGAAATATAGAGTAAAACATAATATAAAGGTGAGGTGGGGGGAAATATAGAGTAAAACATAACATGAGGGTTTTACTCTATATTTCCTTCACCTCACCCTTATATTATGTTTTATTCTATTTTTCTTGTCACCCCACCAGTTTTACTCGTGTTTTACTCTATATTTCCCCCCACCTCACCCTTATATTATGTTTTACTCTATATTTTCTGCCACCCCACCCTCATACTATGTTTTACTCTATATTTCCCCTCTCCCCCATCCTCGTAGTTTTACTCTATATTCCACCTCACCCCCACCCTAATATGTTTTAATCTGTATTTTCCCCACCCCACTCTATTTCCCGCCACCCCAACCTTATATTATGTTTTACTCTACATTTTCCCCCACCCTCATTCTCATAATCAAAAAGTTAAAATAACATTTTTTTATTATAGTGGAAAAACTTATCATAATTCAATTGTTAATTATACTGGGATAGTCATCATTAGCTGCTATCTTCAAGTGCAAGTTGATTCATCCTTATTTAAAAAAAATCACTTGGAATAAGAGATAGACTTTCACTCCCTCTCGGTCTTGAGCCATTAATCTGTTTTCTTACTTCAAAGGAAAATGATTTTCACAGATTTAAAGTGTATTCACATTTTTAACTTATAATTCAGTGTATTTCTTAAACATATTTATTAAAACTATTTTTCACCAATAAGTAAGTCCAAGAAACCAAAATTGGGATAGACTTTCACTCCTTCGTGATATCTGTGGGTCTTGAGCCCTTGACGTGTTTTCTTACTTCCAAGAAAAATGATGTTCACAATTTAAAGTGTATTCACATTTTTAACTTATAATTTAATGTATTTCTTAAACATATTTATTATAACTATTTTTCACCAACGAGTACAAGAAACCAAAATTGTCAAGTTTTATATAAAACTATGTTTTGACAAAAGAATAAACACAAAAAAACCAAAATTCCTTAAACATATTATATATATATATAGAATATCTTTAAAAATATATATTTAAAAGATTTCATGACTTTTTTTTTTTAACTAATTTATGAAAAAATATTCCATATTCCAAAAGACTGTTAAATTCCTTTTAACATGAAAATAAAAGTACATATAAGGTTTAAGGAATTGCTTGAGAAGTAATGGAAAATATATGCATCTCTACTATATGATGCAAAGTGCAAGTGATTGAAATAATGTGTTTATTTGAAGTTTTTATCAAATTCATAATGTTTAAATTTTGTGTTTTCAAGTTTTTTTTAAGTATTGTTTACAAGTTTTTTTTCTTTCTGTGGGTAATATAAATTTAGGTGATATGATAAATTTTTATTATTTAAATTGTATTTTGAATATACAAATAGATTTAGTTTCATGAAATTTTTTAGGACAGTTAAATTATATAGAATTAACTATTCAAATCTTCATTTAAATTTTAAATAAAATTAATAAAAATATATAAAAAAAAACTAAAAATTAAAATTTTTAAATTATTTTTTAAAATTTATCTTATAACCACTTAAAATAATTACACATACAAATTTACAAATGTGTTTAGATCATCTTATATTTTAATTTTTACAAAATATACAATAACAATAATCTACTGATAACTTTATAAAATAATTTTAGCATTTAATAATTATCATAGGACATTTTATAAAAATAAGATTTCTTATAATTTTACAAGTTTCTCCCCCAATATAATGCCTCGGCATTCGGTTAACGATAATTTAGATAAGTCGGTTAATGATAATTTGGAATAGTATTATGAAAAATATTTGCCGAAAGTTTATTTAACAAAAGTTCATTGAAATATTGAGATTTAATTGTAATAATTTTTTTATTTAAATAATGGATTTAGTTGTAATAAATATTTTTTAAAAATATTTTTTAACAAATTTGGATAAAGGATAAACGATGACGACGATGAGAATAATAGTCAATAGTTACAGGTTTGACAATTTAAATATTTGAATAGTTAGAGGTTTGACAGTCTTAAATATTTTAAATAATATAAAGGAATAGTTACAGGTTTGACAATTTAAATATTTGAATAGTTAGAGGTTTGATAGTTTTAAATATTTAATAATATAAAGGATGAAGGTTTAATTTGATGTTTTTAGGTATTGGTTATTTATATTGGATTTTTTTTTTAATTTTGTTAGAAATTTAGTTATAAAATGTTGGATTTTTAGATTTGAGTGGTTAAGTTTGTATAATTTAAATGGTAAAGGGATTTTTCAATAATTTTTTTAATTATTTATCTGTAATTTTTTTGTTTAATTTTATTCAAAATTTAACTAAAAAATATTGAATTTATATATTTAAATAGCTAAATCTATATAATCTAAGTGACCCAATTTTTTTTCAAAAAAACTAAAACTAAGAAAATTAGAAAACGCCATTAAAATTGGCGCAAGCTACCATCGGGACTCTGGTTGCACTGTGGGGGCTGCCGAGTTCCAACTCAAAGACTTCTTCCTGAAGAACGCATGGCAAAAGTCAACGAAAGGATGGGGATTATAAAATTTAAGGAACTCATGACGGCCTCAATGAACCGAAGTTGACTGCCCTTTTTTTATTTGTTTCAGGCCGATGCAATTCCCACGCCGATGGGTACGGGGATTGTTTCAGGCCGATGCAATTCCCACGCCGATGGGTACGGGGAATATAAAGAGTGGATTACAGATTGTTGCTTCGATGTGTTTTGTTGGCAATGACGTTGTTCCTTCGCTTTTTCGCTGTAATCTAGTGCCGACCTAACACATATGAAAATGTCCAAGTTTTGTTTTATTTTCATGGACGTTTGTCATTAGTTTGAACTTGAACGTGAAGCATTTGTCACTAGTTTGAACTTGAACGTGAAGCACAGGCAAAGTTAAATTTGTCCAGTTAAGATCTCAGCCAGAATCTTTTTAAGAGTATGACATTAATCTGTACTGTAAACTTCTAACAAATTAAACAATAATCAGAAGGTAATAGAGATCTATTTTATTTAGACTCTTATTTTATTCAGACTTTTAATGGATCAGCAGTACAAATAAATTTAAATTGGATTTATGTCTTTTTTTTTTTTGTTAGTTTGTTTTTGATTTGCTTGTATCTGGCTTGAGTTAGATCAATTTTTAATATGGTTGGATTTTTTGTTCCCTCGTATTTCTAACTTTCTAACTGGTGACTTTAACATCAAGGAGTGCATTAACAGCATACTCCTTTAACATTACGGAGTACCTTAACAGCACACTCAGCCACCAACTATTTTACAACTCTAGGACTGAATTAATGTCAATTTAATCTTAAACCTACTCTCCTTATATTTAATCTCAGCTCTGTTAACCATATAAAGGAATAAAAATTGACCTAAACCTAATTCTATTAACCATATAAAGAAATAAAAATTGACCTAAACCTAATTCTATTGCAAATTTTGTCTATCCAACTAACATGGTGTAAAGGATGAAAATTAACTTAATTGCAAATTCCTTCTATTCAACCGGTATAAAGTGTAAAGGATGGAACCATCCAACTGACATAGAGAGTCATAGAGTAAAGAATGGACGGAATCTGCAATAGAAATAAGAATTCCCTAAAATGAACTAAATCTGCAATGAAGATAGAGATTCCCTAAAAATTGAAGGTGAACTAAATCTGCAATGAAGATAGAGATTCCCTAAAAATTGAAGGTGAAGATGAAGTGAAAAACTTCAGAGGATTGCAAGTAATATCAGCTTTTAATAGATGGGGATTACAAAAATTATACATACAAAAATAAAATGGATATACATTAATTTAATCTTCAACATATATAGATTACAAAAAGTATACATACAAAGATAAAATGGATATACATTAATTTAATCTTCATCATATATAGATATAGAGATGAAAAATTTAGAAAAAATCTAAAATGCTTGCTTATTTTAGTGAATGATGTGAATGAAATCATACACTGGTCACAGTTAACACTGTGAACGTTTTGCACTAATCTGTTCTCTAATCAGTAAATGTTTTGAATGTGTTTTTGGAAATATATATTGATTTTTCACATTGATGTGGTTTTTCATCTAAACTTTTTCTAATTTTTGTGGGTTTTACATTAAAAAGTTTTAGGTTAAATGTTTTATGTTCTGTTTTTTTTTGGATATTTTCGGATGATATTTGTTAGAAATATGACAATTGATTGTTGGATCTGCAGATTTGAGTTATTATTTTTGTATAATTTGGATACCCAACCGTTTTTCAATATGCTGAATCTATTTCTACATTCAAAATACAATTAAATAGTAACAAATTATGATTTCCTCCAAATTTAATTCATCAAATTCACACCAAAAAAAACCAACATAAAATAACAGTTGACAACGCACATTAAAAAGGTTAATGGCTGATTAATGGTGACATTGTTCTTTTTTTTTTTTTATGATTTAATCAATTTTCTATATCTCATGGCCAATATAGAAGGATCAAAATAGACCATTTATGCTATAATATTGATTTGATACTCCAGGTCTTCTTGTCTCCAGAAAGTGGGGGACGACAAATGAAGGATTTGGTGAGATGTGTACTGAAACTGATACCGGTCCCCATATCACCATTGAGAAAAAGATGGGCATCCCCATCGATTACTGATCTGAAAAAGAATAAAGATTCGAGTTCACAAAAACTGCGTTTTCTTTGTCATTCACTGAATGTTTCTAGATTCCATTACGTAGAAATGAAAAAACAATACAGTTCACAGTCCACTGATGAAGTGTGTGGTCCATGTGAGGCTGATGATCGCCATGTTACAATTAACCAGAGGTTTCATAATGTTTACAGAGATAGAGAATATAACGTATATAGGACTTTCTTTATTATTTCCATATTGCAAATTATCGAGGGGACCGGGAAATGTGGACAAATTACAATGGCTTTCATTGTTATTACTTATATCTTAAACAAATCGTATCATGCCGAGTTCACTCGTCTCGGCCCGTCAGCTACCTGTATACTTAATTTCCAAGGTGACAGCTGGACCTGAGTGGGAACTTTTCTATACTGTAAAAATAATATTGCAATTTTGGTCTACAAAACCTTTGAATATGGAGAACCGTTCTATGTTCGTGGTTTAGTTTTGTGAAAAATGATTTACAAAGTAGAGAGAGCAATCATTTAGAAGTGCTCTTTGTGAAACTCGAATCTGGTGGCATTGGTTTTGGATGTATCGTGACTGTACTCCTGTGAGAGCTTGCTCAATTCCTGCGCCAGTGAAGGGGGTCCGCAGTAAAATACACCTGCTCAAGTTCATTCAAGAGTTAGATCATACCTTTTTCAATCCAAACTAGCAATTCGTGAATGATCATACTTTTTTCAATCCAAACTAGCAATTCATGAATGACCATAATTATATTTTTTTATATATAACGATATCATTTTTACAAATTTCTTTCCATTTACAAGACACTTACCAATCTTTCTACAGCCCTACACCCCTGGGTATTTAATAAATTTCAATTTAAATATAATAATCATTCTGAATTTTCAGGAGGATCACTTCAATTTAAATATAATAATCATTCTGAATTTTCAGGAGGATCACACCAATCTCAATCTCGGACGAAGTTATGGTGAACATACATAATAAAATTCAATATTACATGTCAGAGTCTTCCATTTCGAGGAATTACACTAATGCAATCCTTGTAAGAAAAACCAATCAGTATGCAGTGCACAAAATAATTATGGATGAACTTAGTGTAAGAAGAAGCAATCAGTATGCAGTGCACAGAATAATAATGAATGATCTTACCCACAGTAGCGTAAGGATGCTTTGAAGAAATCTTTGAGAAAACCTTCCTCCAGTTTGGCCTTGCGAAATGGGTTCGAACCTGGTTACATTACTTAATCATAAGGCATACTTGTATAAAATTTTGATAATCTGAGCAGTTTTAACATTAATATTTAACATCTAGCTTCTTTTAATGAAAATATTTAACAAACATACCCTTGTTCCGGACACAATATCTAGGCCATTCTTAGCGTGATTCAGGGCCTGTACCATGGTAATCAATGTAGATCGAGCATCTCCTTCCTCATAAACACTCGTCAAATAATTATGCATTTCTATGACCCTCTGCAAAATTGCATAATTATCTTCATTATCTCTGAACATAGAACTCGCCATTTTCCTGTATCATTCATAAAAAAGAATGTTTGTATTTACGTCGTGGAAAGACCCTTAAGGTTGTCTTACCTTTTGATCCATCTCGGCCACTTCGTTCATGACTCCCTTGAACCAGTCGAAGGACCCTTGCTCTCTGGTAACCCAATAGAAATATGCATTGGTGGTTTGCAGTGACTTCTTCTTCTTCTTGGGACTTGTTATGGGATGATCATGCTTACCTTTTCTGGGGCTCTCAGTGAATGACTTGCTGCTATCAGAATTGGATTCCTGCATGGAAAAAAATCAGTCCAGTCCAGTCCAACAAGCATAGTCATATTACTCCCTCGTTCAAAAGCTTTGCATGCATGGATAGTGAAATTTTCATTCTTACCATTCGGTTATCTTCTGTCAGTTTGATGTTCATGAGCAAATCCTTCAAAATACTAATGAAAGGGGTAGCTCCAATACCGAGCCCAACAAGGAGTAGTACATCATATTTTGCGTAATCCTGTGCTGGAGCTCCATAGGGCCCATCGACGAAGAGCTTTGGTAGACTGTAAGAGTATCGAAATGGCACCTTGTAAGCCATGTATAAAGACCTTGAACAGTTCGTCTTATAAAACTTATATTCAAATTTTGGAACTACCTTTTGCCTTCGCTTTTCTCAGTTGTCTCGGCCTGTGTCTTGGCAATTGCAGGAGGCTCACTTGCCTGCATTACAAAGTATACATTTCTTAATTTAGATACCAATTCACATGATAGGATTGATTTCATAAAAGTTTTAAAACATGACTGTTAATATTATATTTAGAGACACAACCTTAACCCAAATGGCAGTGAAGTAATAAAGATCTAATGAGAAGCAAGGGGAAAGAAAATCTAAAGAAAATCTAAACAGACATAATCAATTCATTGGGCAAGAAATGACTAGCTGATGTAAGAAATGACTTTTTTTTGTGGGCAATATAAATTTACACGAATTACTATTTTTTGTTGTTTAGAATTCATTTCTGAATGCAGAAATGGATTCAGCATGTTGAAAAAATCCCAGAACACTTCCATTTTACAAAAATAATCATTTAAATTTAAGAATCCAATAATTTCTGACTAGATTTGGGCAAATATCTTCCAAAAAAATCTTCATTTCTTAAAATCTTTAGCCTACTACATTATTTATTATTTATTGTTAAATAAATCTTACACCCGCTGCAGCAAAAACTCTTTTTAATTCTTCTGTCCAATCTCCCAACGTCCTAATATGAACACTAATGTAATCATCCCCAGGAGCTGAAGTGATGGAAAATGGATGCCTGTTTGCAAAGATGAAGAATAAATATAGAGAGCATTTAGAATTCTGAAATAAAATTTAAAATTCAATCATCTGTGATGTTAGAATCTTGACACAAATACGTTAAATCACTCACCACTCGAAAGGTGAAACTGCAGGACATTTCACGAATATATATTGCCCACTCTTGTATTTAAACCCTTGTGGCTTGGTCATTACAACGCTCAAAACGTTTCCAGGATATATTGAGAACTGGCCAATCATAGACACATCAATAATTTTTCTCCTCCTTGGAAAATCAGAAGGCAATATTTACTTGAATCTGAATTTGCCTACCTTCAATATTTGTACAGAGTAATATCCAGACCTCAACGCTCTTAGCGTCCTCTCACCCGCATAGAGTAAAAATGGTACGGCAAGATACATCCATGTCTGTTCATATGTTCATACAGATGAAATAGTACAATGTTAAGAAAAAAAAAAACTATAAAGAAATATTTATTCTCCAAATCCAGATCAAAACAATTTCCATACTCATTAATGGCTGAAACTGTTAAGTGGAAAAATAAAACTTCAGTTTATATGAAACATCAAAGATCCAGAATTAAGATGAATAATGGTAGAACTCACAGTTTTCTTGTACCATTTGTGCTCTAGGTAGATCTTGATCCCATGGACGATGAGCAGGATGTATACAATCACCAGAAGATGGTGAGAATACCAGAAGGCGTTGAACCCTGTCAATCTGTTGAAAGGTCGCGGAAGCTTAACAACATTTCTTCTGAACCACCGAGTTGCAAGTGTGAATGCTGTTGTCATCAAAACAACCATGCAGATCCCAGTTATACCTTCTGGTCCTTTGACCATCTCTGCATATGTAGGCTTTTTGCCATTGAAGTAATGCTGTATTTTTGCGAAATCTGATCCAGAAGCGTGGGCTACACTAGGGAAATCGCAAGCTAAATGGGTGCCCGCATGTAGGATTACTCCGACAACAATGGCCGCTGAAATAGTCTGTAAGAGTTAACCATGAAAAATTGAATTAATAGCACACGGAGAAACCAGGCTCTCTGCAAGTCGGATTCGAAGATCTTTGTGTATGTCTAACTTTAAAGAAAAACTTATGACTCAGAATCTGTTAAACACCCAAACACTTGATCCAGATGCGATCGATGCTAATTGTGTACTCTTGCATGTTACAAATTACAGACATGTAGATTACCTTATGAAAATTTATATTGTCATCAAACGGAACGAACAATCCAAGCTTAGTAGAGCGGAGCCAAGTAATTGTGTTCCTACAGACTGGAAGCAATATGAGCGCCATGTTGAGTTTCAGAGTCTCAGCAGAACCTTTAGCAATCAATAGGCAATAGCCCATAACTTCAAAAGCTGCCCTGTCTTTGTACTGAAAGAATTTCCATGTGAAAATTGCGATCATTGTCGATGCCCAGAGAAAAACAACCCACACTCTTTGCCAATTCTCATCCATGAAGATCCTGATTTTGGTAGCTGCCTTCTGAATTACGTTTTCCTTCTTTGGCCCAAAATTTTGGCTCACAACTTGGCTGGTGCAACTCAGAGCTTGACTGTAATTCATGTAAGTGTCTCTTTGCAATAGCAAGGTTTCCAATTGCCATAACTGCAAAGTTTCAGTAGAAGTTTCCAAATTTAGTCACAATTCCTAGTAAAACATAAAGTTTTATTACGTTTATTAAGATATATTATCAGACATTATGAGTGGAAAAAAATTATTTTGTTAATTCAGGGCAAGTTTCATCATATGGTAGTGAAATTAGAGATTAAATTATATTAGTTTGTTTTTATTTTATAAATAAAATGTTTAATTTACCAATAAGGAAATTTTTTGAAAAATACCAATAAGAAGTTAAAGTTAATTTAAAATTGAAATTTAATATGAAAATAACTGTTAGAAGACATTTTAATAGTTAAAAAGATCAAATATTACACTATTTTATATATGTTTTATTCTATACATTTATCCTTACTTTTAAATAAAAATCTAATCTCAATTCCCTATCCTATATGTAATGTTATAATGTTTTATGTTTAAATAAGTAAAACATAAAAATTTGAGTATTTTACATAATCCTTTCAATTTGTCAAATAAATAAATAAAATTTGAAAGCCAATTCGCTTGGAAATTTGATGGTTTTCACGAAACGGGAAGACATATTTAAGAGTTGTTACTGTATCAGTTGACAGGTAGTTCGTTTATTTATCATATTTGACTGTGTCAAAATATTTTATGATGAATAATTTGACCATCAAACTTTATCTCCTGATAAGCACTATCTTCACTCCAGCTTGACTATATCTATTATCCTTCCCTGTTTTAAGATTTCAAAACTTGGGTATTGATTTTATATAGAGAAGAACTAAAAATAGCCTTAAAGTAAATGGCAACTGAGCTATGGAAATTCTGTGTATTAGCAAAGTAGTAGCAATTACCTCAATGTACCCAAAATTCTCTGGGTCAAGCTCCTCCATGATCAATGCAGCATATTCCTCTGCCTGCTCTTTGAGTTTTGATAATTTGTTCGCAGAAGCACTCAACATAATGAGCTATTCAAATGCAATTGGAGGAGTCATAAAAATGAAGGAGACGTATTCAAATGAAATTGGAGAAGTCATCAAAATGGAGACATAAAAATTTTGTGAATGCAATAATTCTAAGAGATGTAACATGACACAAAACCTGTATACCGAGGTCAAGTACTTACCTCCTTCACTTCCTCCTCTGCTATTCTTCCGTCAGCGTTCTTGTCTACCCTGAAAGTGCAAAATTCAATGAAGTAATTTGAGAAAATCCAATGGCAAGATATATTCCAAGCCGCCCTTTCCATAAAATTGGAGTACTAGCAACTTCTTACATGTCAAAGAATAGTTGCAGTCGAGAATCAAAGCTTTGAACCGACATCTCCAACCAGAACTCGCGCAACTCATCCAGAGTTATTCGGTCGATCATACAGCGGTATCTTCTGCGTCCTAATGCATCGAATAACTCTCCCGCGAATTCCTTCGAATCCTTCATCCCTACAAACCCAATGCCTTCACATAAATTTCTTTTTGGTGTATATCAATTTTTTTTATTGTATGGATTTTTCTTTGTTTAAATTGTATTTCTAAATATATAAATGGATTCACAATGTTGAAAATTCATGGGTTGTGTATTTCTAAATATATAAATAGATTCAGCTTGTTGAAAATTTATGGGTTACTGGGATTATACAAATTTGACCATGCAGATACAACCACTCCTCACCCAATTTTCCTCCAAATCAAACAGAAAATATAATCCAAAAAAACCAAAAAGTAAAACGTTTAAACTAGGCTAAGGTATTAAAGTTAGATGTAGCAAATTACCATACTGATATATTGTTTTTTTCGTATATATTATGTAGATTGAAATTGTTTTTTAAGTTTTAGAGCACATAAAACTGCATCTAAAAATCAGATATTAAACTGCATCTGATTAGTTAATTGGTTAAGAGCTCCTCTTCCTAATACATAAAACATAAGGAAATAAGTTAACTACCCAAAAATCTAAGCAACTCATAGAACTAGTCATAGAACTAGAAGAAAAAATCTACCCCTTACCAACCACTAACAAGTCAATTTTTTTTTAAGTAATTTTACTTGAATGAAAAGTTAATGAAAAGTTAACTGTGAATGTGGAAAATAACCAATAATAACTATCTTTACCATCTATATTAAAAACTGGATTTAACAACTCCTTAAAAAGTCAAACGCCTTTGGTTCTTCATCACGCAAAAACTCTACAGTGTTACAGTTCACAAAAATCTTCAAACATGGTTTAACTTAAAATTTCAATTTCAAATTTAATACCAATTAGTTTATACTTAATTTAATCTTTACTTTGTTAGGAAGCAAATTCGATGAGTCCTGAAAATCGTTCAAACATTAAAATTTCAAATTCAATACAATTCGTTTATGCTAGAGAGGTTGAGTTCTTGGGCGGAAAGAATAGAAAAGATTTTTCTGTTCACTAATTAGCATTCAAATTTGATGATAAGCATGTCTCAAACTTTTTTCTGACAGGAACTTCTAACATAAAATTCAACCTGGGCCAGTTGACTAAAATTCTCAGGGTGACCCACAGCTAAAGCTACACAGACCCATCTCAACTTTAATTTTATCGAGTCTGAATTACAACACCATAGAATTGTAGCTTTGAAATATTGATATGTAATAAAATTAGTGAGAGTGTTCTTTGGAATCCGTCGCATAAGATTTACAGATTTGTAGTTTTGATGTGTAATAAAATTGGTGAGTGTTC
>SNQJ01S0022201.1:369173-379551 GCA_010110895.2 Picea sitchensis | reverse complement strand
TAAGTGTATATCAATTTCTTTTCATATGGAATGTTTTTTTTTTTTGTCGTTGTTTAAATTGTATTTTTAAATATATAAATGGATTCAGCTTGTTGAAAATTCACGAATTGTGTATTTTTAAATATATAAATGGATTCAGCTTGTTGAAAATTCATGAATTGTGTATTTCTAAATATATAAATGGATTCAGTTTATTGAAAATTCATAGGTTATTATGGGATTATACAAATTTGGCCACTCAAATCTGCACATACAACCATTCCTCGCCCAATTTTCCTCCAAATCAAATAGAATTGGCCACTCAAATCTGCAGATACAACCATTCCTCACCCAATTTTCCTCCAAATCAAACAAAAAATATAATCTAAAAAAACCAAAAAGTAAAACTTTTAAACTAGGCTAGGGTATTAAATTTAGATGTAGCAAATTACCATACTGATATATTGTTTTTTTCATATATATTATGTAGATTGAAATTGTTTTTTTAGTTTTAGAGCACATAAAACTGCATCTAAAAATCAGATATTAAACTGCATCTGATTAGTTGATTGGTTAAGAGCTCCTCTTCCTAAGACATAAAATATAAAGAAACAAATTAACTACCCAAAACTCAAAGCAGCTCATAGAAATAGAAGTGGAAGTCTACCCCTTACCAACCACTAACAAGTCATTTTTGTTTAAATAGTTTTAATTGAATGAAAAGTTGACTGGGACGGTGGAAAATAACCAATAATAACTATCTTTAACATCTATTAAAACCTGGATTTAACAACGCCTTAAAAAGTCAAACGCCTTTGGTTCTTCATCACGCAAAAACTCTAGTGTTACAGTTCAGAAAAATCTTCAAACATGGTTTAACTTAAAATTTCAATTTCAAATTTAATACCAATTAGTTTATACTTAATTTAATCTTTACTTTGTTAGGAAGCAAATGCGATGAGTCCTGAAAATCGTTCAAACATCAAACATTAAAATTTCAAATTCAATACAATTCGTTTATGCTAGAGAGGTTGAGTTCTTGGGCTTTTTCTGTTCACTAGTTAGCATTCAAATTTGATGATAAGCATGTCTCAAACTTTTTTCTGACAGGAACTTCTAACATAAAATTCAACCTGGGCCAGCTGACTAAAATTCTCAGGGTGACCCACAGCGAAAGCTACACAGACCCATCTCAACTTTAATTTTATCGAGTCTGAATTACAACACCATAGAATTGTAGCTTTGAAATATTGATATGTAATAAAATTAGTGAGAGTGTTCTTTGGAATCCGTCGCATAAGATTTACAGATTTGTAGTTTTGATGTGTAATAAAATTGGTGAGTGTTCTTCTGAATCCATTGTATAATAAGATTTATACAATCTATATTTCAGATCTAGTTATTGTGATCAAATTAGTTTAAGATTTATAGAATCTACGTTTTAGATCCAAACTACTGTGATAAAATTGGCATAACTACTGGTACATATCTGTACACACTTAATTTAATTGAATTGCGTTGAAAGTAATGAGAACCGTGGATTTGATTTGATGGTTAGAATGTATAAATCTGCAGGAGAGAATTAGTTGGCCAAACTGATGGATGCCAATCAACCCATGAAAGCAGACGTCGATTTGACGGATAGGATGTATAAACCTGCAGCCTTTTCAGGAATGATATATAAATATGCAGCCTTTTCAGAAGAGGAAAGGACCACTTGCTCAAACTAATTGATGCCAATCAACCATTGAAAGCAGAAGTAGATTTGATAAGTAAAATGAATAAATCTGTTTGTAAGCATTGTCCACAGGAACCACCTAGAATCATGATAGCAGAAATGGAACCCTGAAATAAACTGTATGAAATTTATGTCTTTTTGTCTATTATGGTTTCCAACAAATTGTACGGAACATTTCATGGTTTTATCAGTTTTGAGTAATCCATACACCACCTTAATCATAGAGTTTTTAAGCGATGGATGATACTCACCTAAATCTGCAGCATTTTCATGGAAAAAATCTAGTTACTCTAATTACAATTACAATTCTACAGCAATTACTACAGTAATTACAATTCTTTCTTCTTTTTATGATATTGTGATTTAATCATTTAGTATTTAGTATATTGTTATGCTATTTTATTGAATGATTATCTAGTCTATAGATAGGCCTGCATAGATCCTTCAATTAATTGATGCCAATCAATCAATGAAAAGAAACATGCATATATAGACGAAAAGTATAAAATTGCATTTTTTGAGGAGAGGAAAGCCCCAGTTGATCAAACTAATTGATGCTAATCCACCAATGAAAGCAGACAAGGCAGAGTATTACCAGAGTGACAGTATAATTAATAGTGTAATTATCCAAGAGTAGAAGGTAGGGAAAAAAGATAAATCTCTTTCATAAATTGAAAGAGTGAGAAAAAAAAATCGAACTATATTGAGTTCTGAAATTAGATTAAAAAGCTTCTTAATATATTGAGATTGGAGTAAAGCTATAGTTCTCAGTGACAGCTAATGCATCTTCTTTGATTCACATGGTTCTCAGTGACATCTAATGCACCTTCTTTATTAAAAAAAAAAAGATAAAAAACCATACTATTACCTTCTTGATTCACAAATTCTTAGTGACATCTAATGCACCTTGTTGATGAACAAAAAAAAAGTTGATAAAAAACTATATTATTGTAAAAGCTTGAACCAGACGTTGAGTTATGGTCTTGGTTCTCAGGGACATCTCATACACCTTGTTTCAGAAAACACAATATTATTGCAAAAACATGATATGAATTATTCATCTTTTTCAGATATGGAATTAAGAAGTTCATATAGACCCATTTAAACTCTGGTTCTACGAAGCTTTTAAGAGATCAAACCTCTAAAGATACAAACATTTTCTCAATCTTTTTTTTAAAGCAAAAGATTAGAGCCTTCATATACAATTTTCATTTACTTATTTTTATTATTATTATTACAAATATCAACTCCACTTTAAATTTAAACACTGAATCACACATCAACCTAATACTGAATGTAAAATGAACCTCTAAACATATCTCAAAAAATTATAAAATTTGCATATACTCTATTACATTTTAGAGATGAAAACATAAGCACATACTGATATGCCTTAAAATATGTGCAATTTCCACATGACACTTATCCCTGGCCTCTCCATTATCCCCGAAAAACATACATAACTTTGAAACAAAACAAAAATGGAACAAACAGTATATATGAAAAAGTAATTACCAGTGCATTGAGAGAAGGAAAAATGGAACAAACAGTATGTATGAAAAAGTAATTACCAATACATTGAGCGAAGTCGGAGCGTGAGAGAAAGCCATCTTTGGCAAGCCGGTGGAACTGGGCTTGAACTTCCATCCACAGCTCGTCCCCATCAGCCTTTCCTGTAGTTTTACTGATAAACCGAAGGCCCTTGAGAGCCTGTTGAGCTCCGGATCTAGTCCTATCGAGCTGAGCTCGCTGTCTCCTGACATTCCTGGCAGCCAGAAGATCCTCATTGCCTGCATTCTGCTGCCCCAAAGCACGCTGCGAAGACGAATGATTCCAAGACAAACGTTTCAGTTCGGCCAGAAAATCCTGAGAAAGCTTTCTCGCCTTAGAAGAAGCCTCGGCCTTGAAGTCCCTCAGCCTGTTGGAAGCACTCCTACTAAAACTCGAATTCCTTGAGCTCCTCCGCTCCAGGCCATCAATGGCCAGCATTGCAGAGTCGGGAGCTTCTTGGCCAGCAGGCGCGACGCTGCGCAAGAAAATCGAATTATCATGAACATCCAGAGTGACCTCCACCAATTCCTCATCATTATCATGCCTTGCAGACGATGGGTCCATGCCAAAAACAGGCAAAATCCCATTTTCAACAGACATATCCACACTCTTAACTCCAATGCTGGATCTCCGAGAGCTGCTTGCTCCAGAGCTCCATTTTCTTTCATGGTGTCCATTATTGCTCAAATCATTCTCGCTCCCAACGCTGAGCGTCCTCATAGTAGATTCGCAAATCCCAATTGTACAAGACACCCACAACGAACAAACTTACAGAGAAAGCTTCAAATTCGATGCCAAAACAAACGACAATTAAAGAATCTCAAAGGACCCAATTCGTTAAATCTATACACAAGCCCCACACCCTCCAGGTTGGTGAGGATTTGTTGTTGAAACGAAGAAGATGAAGGAATTCATGGTGGACTTTGATCTCGTTCGAATTCTCTCTGGTATTGCCAGTCAATTTGCTGAATATAAATATGGATGGACTAATTCGTTAGCCAATTACTTGCAGAAATGAATTCCCTTCCATTCCCCCCACTCTGAATATGTTAATATTGCAGTAGTTGTTGAGATTCGGTTACATGGGCTAGTCGTGTAAGGTGGAGATTGATTGCTTGTTTCGCATCTCATGCGCTTATAGCCGGCGCTACCTTACACAGAAAACAGCGAAGCAAGGCAACGCAGGCAGGCCCTTTGTATATTTTACCGTTGGAATTCAAAGGCGTAAATGACAGTTTGATTCTGATTGTTACATCCGAATGGTGAGAGACCGTGTCGCTTTCTTGTTATATTTTCTCTGAAAGCAATTCCACGAGCTTTCCCAACCTACGAAATATTCAACGGGCAGTTCTCATCCTACACCTACATTTATCCAACCTACCAAATCATGAGGAAAAAAATATCTGAACAGTGTCGGCCAGATTTTAATCATGGGAGTAAATTCTAGAACATGTGAGATGACAAATGTCTGACGTGCTTAGTATCAAACCAATAATTGTCTGCTAAATACTAAATATTAGGTATATTATATGTGTCAAGGTAGATTGAATTATATTCTCAGCCTGCGAATCAAATTCCATAAGATACCCCGTTTAATATGATTTTTCAGGTTTGAACATGTTATGGGATAATGCTCCACCGTTTAAAATTGCTGGTATCGTGCACAGGGACTAAATAATGACATTTGTGTTTGATGACACTTATCTGAAGAAGCATGGGATAATGATTTAAAAGTATGACTTGTCCTCGGGAGGGGATCTACCCTGCAACTCCAGGCCTACTTATTTTTAATTATAGTTTAGTTTGGGATGGTTTGGTTAACAATTTAATATTTATGAGAAATGTTGTTTGTTATTGTTTTTTTTTTATGTTTTCAGACATTTTTTTTATTTGATTGGAATTGTAGCGTTGAGGAAAGGATAAATGGAGGGTGGAAAGCTTATTATGGATTTAAAAACAATTGTAAATTAGTGGATCTTTGGTGGTTGGATAAGAAAAACTTTGGGGGCTTCAACTTGTTGACCAATATCATATCTTATCTGGTTGGGGTTTTAAAATTGTGAAAAATATAAATTCAATATATTGTAGGTATTGGGGGAGGAGCAAGGTACCAAGAGGTTTATAGGTATTGGGGGTATAAAAAAGGGTATGTAGTAAAAATAAGATTTTTTTTATTAGAAATATGTATTGGGAGGGGGTTCAACAAAAGATTTTGGTTGGTATTTATCAATATCTAGTGAAATTCACGGGGTATTCTTTAATAGTCCATGAACTCATGTGTTGTGTCACAAATTCATGGACTTGAATACCCTTTGAGAAAAACTCATTTTTAAGACTCTCTTCACTCATTTTATCTTGGACGGTTATGGAGTTTGGGGTTGCAACATCTCTAGAGAATAATTATAGAAAAAGATAAAGAAAATCCAAAAGTATTTTATAACTTATAATCTCCTAGTCAATGACAATACACCATTTCTTATTGTCCTCATAGTAGTTAGTCTTTCCCCATCCAGAACACCCTTATGACTAGGTATCTAATGTACAAGGACAAGGTAAACAACATGGAAGATAGAAGGCTTCCTAAGATTGTGACCATTTGTGGCTTAAGCTAGGCTGACATAAGGATGCCAAGTCTTGAATAAATCATTGGAGTATAAAGGAAGAAGTTACTTTGCAATAATATTAAGTATGTTATTGCATTCAAATTTAAGGAGAATTGTAGTGCCATAAAGAATTAGAGGATAGAAGAAAATTAAGGTAATATAAGGAGGTGATCAACCATAATCTAGAAAATCAAAAGTATATCTCCACACTAAATCATAATTTCAAAATATATGTTATAACGCCCACCAAAATTATGGTGATTTAGGAATGTTTTTTCTTAAATATTTTTAAGCACACAAATATAATTCTAAAATAACTCAAGTAATTTCCTTATCTTTCCTTTCTTAAGATGCCATAAACCAAATTTGATCTTAATGGAAATTAACCACCACCATCACCACCAATTTCATTTTCAATTTCAATTCAACTTTATTTACATTTATGATGAATTATGTACATTTATGATTAATTATGTGTTAACTTCATCTATAGTTATTTAAAGATCAATGTCATTTAGACCCATTTTAAAAATTAAAACAACCTGTAAATGCATCTATAAATTAAATGCATACGCTTATCAACGTCCACTCAAAAATTAGATTAATATTTAGGGATTAAATTCTACATTTATAAACTTGATTATTATTTTTAAAAGGCTAATAAAAAGTATAGGTAATTTATTTACAATTAAATTATATATTTACAAAGTTAATTATTATTCTTAATTTTTTTTTAAGTAAGTTCTCTATTTATATATTAACAATATTTACATAGTTGTATGTGGTACTTCAGATACTAAAAGATATTCACAAAAGCATAAGATACCAAGTATGAGAGCCTACCTTAATACGGGAATTAGGTCAAAATAAAAAGGTAAACAATATGAGAACTAGAAACCTAGATAACCAACACTCTAGATAAATAACAAGGAAAATACCAATAACCTGAATATAAGAAAACATTGGTAGATATTGACTGAATAATATGGGCATCATATTAACCATTAGAAGGAGGCACTTGAGGAGCCCTCAAACTAGCATTCGCCATGTTTCCAACATCTGAGGAAGACCCAACACGTGGACGACTTGTAGAAGGAAGCGAGAAAGAGCCATCATGACACTTTGTAATCCAAGAGACCTTTGAGATGAGATGACTATTTTGTTCCTCAAGGGATTCCATCCTCTCCTTGAGTTGTTTGAAATCTTGATATTTAGGAAGCATTCCTAAAGTCGCCATGGTTTTTGTGTGCCAATAAAGTTCAAGGGTTTTGAAAAATTTGGAATTCTTGGATCTGGTGCAATCTAAGTCAGGGATAATGCTTCCCACTTGTTACTCTACTTCCTCCTCTTCCTTGTAATCCCCAGCCAGTTTCACTTCTTCTTCTAGAGCAAGCATAATAACCCAATCCTCCTATGGGATGAACTCTTGATAAAACTCAACAACCTCAATGGTTTCCTTAGCTGCACGTGAGTGACAAGTAGGGTAGAGTCCAGGGTGCCTCTATTGGGGATCCATAATGACATGAGGGATGGAAGAAGAAGCCTGCTTGACAGAGACAGGTTCAGAATACTGGTCAAAAATCAGGGTATACCAGAACATACCACAAATATGGAGAGTTTTGAAAGCAAAACCTTGTTCTTTCTACAAATATAACCTTACCAAATCCATCATACCATAAAGTGTGGAGAGTAAAGTAGTATCAATTCCCTACGTTTCCACGAGGATCCAATTAATTTGGCTTTATGCGTGGAGAGCCCTGTTTGTGCGATCCATCTTCTTCCCATTCAAAACTATGATCAAATCTGCAGTAGCCCTTATCATCGGTGCATGGGATATGTACAAGAGATGAGACGTCCCTAATTTCCACCCTCACATATGATGTCATGTCGCTTTCGACAGATGGCACCCCATCTAGGGAGTTGAAGGATGCATGTGCTAACGAGTGATAAGACTACTTGAGGGGGGAAGAAGAGATTTCATCCTAGTCATAGTCCACATTCAGAGAAGGGTTAGATAATCTTTCATTAGTAAAATAGTCAACAACTTTGTTGGCGTCGCATCTGACATGAGAGAGAAAAAGAGCAGAAATGAGAGGGATGGATGAGAGAAGGAGATCCAAGAGAGCTTCAAGATGTCAGTTGATGGAGACTCTATAGGGAGGGGATCAATTATGGAGTTTTGATAACATGTGGATGATGAGTTTCAAGTCCACCTCAATAATGAGCTTGGTGAAATGATGGGCAATTTAACTATGCGTAGTCCTTGAATAAGCGCCCAAAGTTCCATTATATTGTTGGAACTGAAGCCAATATGGCCATAATATATTATGAGGATTCTTCCTTTGTCATCCTGAAAGACCCCTCCATAATTGGCAAGTCCAGGGTTGTCTTTTGATGCACCGTCAAAATTCAGCTTGATAAAGCCTTGCGGGGTTGGGGACTTGGTAGAGGGAAAAGAGGGAAACAATGAGTGAAGATAGAGGAATGGGGATATTGAAAGGGGAGAAGGAAGCCAAAGGGAAAGAAGAGGTTTTTCTTTATGATTGCACTTAATATGTTCAGGACCCATATTTTCTTTGAGAAAATTTTTCTGGATGTTCGACTTGATCTTTTTCCAGACAAGGGATGGTTGGGAGGACTCATCTTCAAAGATTCATCGATTTATTTCTTTCCAAGTTTCCCATAAAACAAGCCCTGGGAAGAGATGCCAAATACAATTTAAGATGGAATTTTGAAAGCAACTGACACACCAAGGGGATATAGTCGAACATATAGAGTCTTTGATACAATCATTTTGGCAAAAGGAGATGGCTCATTGGTCCCATAGAAAGTTGTTGAAGGATAAAGAGTCGAGAAGGTGTTCCATAGATTCAGCTTCTTGAAGGCACATCAAAAAAACACCCAGGAAAATAAACCCCTAACAAAGGATTTTCTTGTGAGGGTTTTCTTGTGAGAAACCAACCAAAGAAACATTGCCAACTTGGGCCAGAGATTCCACTTCCATATTTTTTCCTAAATGTTTTCCAAGGGAACAACATAATGATTATCATCTAGGAAGTAAGCTTCTTTAAGAGTGAAGCGTCATGTTGGATGATGTACCCATCTTAACTTGTCTAGAAGGGAGGTGATCTAAAAATGAAGAAGACTTGTATTCTTGAAAATATTTACAAGTAAAGTTTATGTGTTAAAATGCAAATGGATCAACTTTGCAACACAACTTTAATAGGTTTTACTCATTCAAGATGCATATAAACAACAACATAATCAATGAACAGAAAACACATAACACAGCAAATGATAAAGGAGTTCACCCCTCTCTTGGGTTACATCTCCTGGTCCAGCTTCCAATGGATCATTTGTATTATTTTCTCAAAGTTCTAAAAAATGTGCTTTACAATTCTCAAAATGCCAAATAGACTGCTCCAATGGCTTCATAATGTCCAAAAACCCCTAGCTGGGATTTTTCGGCACCTCGTTTGGCCAAAAAATGAAAAAGATAGGCTTCCTCGAAGTCCCCCCTTCAAGCTTGTTGTCTCTGCATCTACAAAACGCACCTCTCTTGGCCCAACCTAGCCCACATGCATTTTAAAGCGTAAAACCTTGGCACCGAACGCAACCGCACAACCGGTCCAAACTATCGAATGGTTACGCGCCGGCCTTAACTACTAAGGCCCGTGGGTACATGGTCACCACATGACCGCGCGCTATTACACAACAGGGCTAAAGTTTAAAACCGTTGACATAACCGTAAGGTTTAAACCCGCACGCATACACGTTGGTCACATGTTAACCAAACTGCGCACATTCAAACGGTTACAACATATATTACAGTGGGTCTAACCACCGTAGCACCGGTCGCATGCAATACAATATAACCATGGGCTTGGGCTTAGCCCCGGCCCGGTTCACGCCCCAACACACCTTTTTGCAATGTTAAATATATTACAATGCATTTATATATTAAGTAACATGTGTGGGCACGCCGGTTGGGCGGCCTTTCCCAAAGATTTACCCTGCCCGGAGGTCACGGGGTTGACTCCTGCCAAGTGCAAAGATTTTAACCAATAAACAAGTGACACGTGGCAGCCATTGATTGGGCCACATGTCACCATCCCATTCGCTACCAACAAACCATGTCACATGCCAAATGTCCCAATAACTACCTACCACATGTCATACAACCTGCCACGTGTTGTACGACCTGCCACGTCAGCGTCCGTATGGACTGTACAGTCAACATCCCTTTTTTGCATGTTTGCCCTTTTGAACAGAACGCGATATCTCTCGCTCCCGAAGTTCATTTGAACCCAAACGAGTTGCGTTGGGTTCGTAATGACAAGGCCTACGCTCTCATTCGATTTGACGCAATTCCGAGCACTTTGAATTTTTGAGCAAAATTTGATCCCCTGATCACACCTCCCCATTGGAAAGCTTTTGGACCTCCAAAAGACTATTTTCAGTCTATTTGAAGATGAGGGTATAGTTCCCTCACTCTTCCAACCTCAAT
>SNQJ01S0022201.1:313263-343063 GCA_010110895.2 Picea sitchensis | reverse complement strand
CAACCAATGAAATCCTAACATTACGAGGTTCATCTTTAAAAACTGGCCATTTTTACTCAATTTCCTTAAATGCATAACCATCTGCAGGCATTCGAAGAACACCATCTCCACTTCTATTACATGCATGGTAATCCATAAACTGTGCTATGCTTTCACACCGGAACAGTCGTTACAAACGTGGAATTATGGGAATATGACGAAGAACCTTATGACGCACCTTTTTTGTTAGTTGATCGGTTCGATATCTACTAGTCTGACATTGCGGGAATTTTGTTTTCGACGCATGTTGTCCATGGTATATAATATGATCATTGGGACATGCATATATAGCTTGATACTCCATTCCAATTTCTTTCATAATGACATTTAAATCTCGGTATGTGCGAGGTAAAATATTTGACGATGGTAACATAAATTCACCTAACAATCTACGACATAAAAAATAAGCAATTAGTGTAAAGAATGTTATAATTTGTAAATATTTAATTCTTATTTCAAACATTAATTAAAACTAAAATCAAGAAAAAAAAATCAACCTTTATGTATATGTGATGATGAACCATATTACATACCTTAGGATCTGTGTCATACAACTGTTTGACAAACCATTCAAAACCTTTAAGTTCACCAACAATAATGTAGCAGAAAGAAGATTTGCTTTTGAAACTTCATAAAGTTGTTTTTTAGCCTTCTCTAATAGAGGTACGTCAAGATAACCAATGTCCTCGTCATCATCCTCGTTCGGTCGAGCGAACAAGTCTTGGATCAATTCATTTGTCCCATCATCTTCAACTATATTGTTATTATTGTCATCTTCTTCCATAGGATCATTAACTTGATATTCAATATTCGACACTCCAAATTCCTCGGCACGTTCTAGTACAACATCATTTCTGCTAGTACTTGGCATTTTCAGACGCTTAGGGGGCCAGCCTGACTTTATAATTACAAACAGTCATGAAAAATTGATGTACTGCATAAGAAATATTTAAACAACATCAAATTTTATAAATACAATCAATATAAAGATATAATAATGAATATATAGTTTACCAAGGGACGATATTCGTTCGGTCCACCTTCAACGTGCCCATGGGTTCTGCAATGTCTTACAGCTGTTTGTATTAAAATTCTTCTGACTTTTGTGCTCCCGCATTTAGTGCAAGGGAAATAACATCTGTCGTCACCTTGTCCATAATATCTCCACATTCTTCACCACAACCAAAATATTGAGACAATTATGTTATAAAGTTCAGTGATGATGTGCTAGATCTATTCAATTCTTGAAATGCAATAGACCAAACCATACAATATATTTTACCACATAAGCTTCAAAGCTTCACCATAACCAAGTAACATAATCAAACGACATAATAGAACTAGGGCAAGAGATCAAGTCACATATAAGCATGGAAAAATTAGCATGTTCACAGACGACATAAAATCTACATAAACGTATAAGGTTATAAAATATTAAAGGAGACAAGAAAAAAAAAATTAACTAACCTTCAAAGTCTAAAATCCTCTTACAGGCCTTGAACAATGATCACAAAACTAAGCTCTGTAGATAAAAAATCAGTTCGATCTCTTAATCAACAAGCAAACCTTCACATAAAAATGAAGATTAGCAGATCTATAACACATAAAAAATGTCGCAACTATAACAAATTAGTCGAAATTCGGTTCAAATTAACTAATTTATAGATTCGTCATCGTCGGAACTCCGACGACTATAACCCTAAATTAAGGTTGACCATTTCGAAGTCAATGACCATTATGTTGACCTATAAACGGTTATATTAAAGTGTCATAACTGGGCGTCGTACTTCCGACGACCTTAGAAAATGTCGGAAATCCGACGTTATCGAGACTAATTTAAAAAAAAAATAGTAAAATTTCATTTTTTTTAAATTTTTTTCGACAAAAAAATTGATTTTATCACAATCGTCATAATAGTTCGTTGATTTTTTAGCCTATATGTAATAATGTCTATACACTTTGATGCAGATTCAGAAGAGTTTAATCAATTATTACAAACAAGGTTCCTCAACTTGGTTGTCCAACAAGCTTATAGACCTCCACCTATTCCTGAGAACCCATGCCAAAATATTGGCGTACCAGTTCCAAATCATAATTCCAATCATTTAGTTGTGCCAAAATGAGATGGCTAGCAAGATATTGTGCAACCTCCTCCCAAACACTCACAAGGATGGCCAAATATTGATAACCTACAACAACCTCCCTTTCATGCTTGTCCCAATGGTTCACTTCCACCACCACCTCCTTCACATCGGAATTTGCAGCCTCAATCCCAAGCCTCACATGCCCATCATAAGGCCAAAATTACTGAGCTTGAAGGAAACCTTGAGGAAGAGAAAGTAGCAGCATCCAGGTCAAAATCATCATAGGAATCTTCTCATTCAACCACTTCCCATATGCAAGAGAATGATCAGAAATTTGCTAAGGCATATTCATCAATTGGAAAAAATGAAAGGGATGAGAGTAATCATAGCAAGAGAGGGGAAACCTCTCACAGTAAATATGTATTCTCATGATCAGTTTGATTAATTTCTTTGGAACTTGTATATGGACTTGATTTTACTTTATTTTGGGACAACATGTCATTTTTGGACAGCTCATGTTTATTTTGATAGTTCATATTTGATAGTATTGTTTTGGACAGCCTTATATTTTATATGCTTCATGTTTGGAAAAATTTATGAAATGGATAGATTTTGATAAATTGCATAATTTCCACATGGATTGACAAGGGGATCTTATGATTATTTCATCTTATGCATGATAATGAGATGGATTCTATGATGTGGAAATATTGATATGCCATGCTTTCAAGGTGGAATATACAAGGATGAAATGATTTATTAATTCATTAAAGAGAATTAGGGGTCCCCACTTATTAGTTTTATTTAATACCCTTATCATATTATTATTATTATTATTTATTAACTTACTTGACAACTCTCCTATTAACTAACTAATTGTTAGTTAATAAGTTAACTAGAAGTGGTGAGTGATTCAACTACCTTGGATATATTAAGAGGAGGTAAGTTGGACAAAAGTAGAAAGGGGAGGAATGCATTGCTCTAATAAGGTTTGCTCTTACTTCCAAGTGAGATTTCATTACTACTTCATTCATCTTTGATTTCTAAGCTAAGACACTTCTTGTGGTAGCAGGTTCTGTTGAAGGTGACGAAAATCTAGGAACAAGAAGCATTGAATTCTGATATGATTCTAGGTTGATTGTTTGTTTGATAGTATCCAAACTTGTTTTGGTTTCTGGATTAATTTATCGGTGCTAAATAGGATTATTATGCAGATTTATAATAGAGTGCAAGTTGTGGTGGTTGGCTTATATTTACATCATTCTTGGTCTGATCTAAAGGCATCAGTGGCCTATGTGTGTGTTACCCTAGGCTTCTAGACTTTCTTTGGTACATACTTTGAAAGTATGTGAAGTGTATTGGATGTTACAGAATGAATGAATAAAATCATTGATGGTTTTTCAAATCTCTTGGTCTTTCTTATTTCTATCAGATTATGTGATTTTGCTTCTTGTTTAAATTATTATTTTAAAAAATTAGAATTTTTTTATTTCAGTTTGCATTTGATAAATGATAAAAAAAAAGCAGTTGGTCTTTAAGTTTAATAGCTTGAAGGTTAATTGAACTTGCAATAAGGCTATAAATTAGGGTGATAATCACACCTATCTTGTCTTAGCCAAACAATATTCAAAAAAATGTTGTGAGGAGGGCTTCCATCTCTTTTAATCAACATGTAACACCATCAAATACTTATTCTGGTAGGAATCACTCCATGATCCATGCTTGCTACAAAACAATACGTTTGACATGTCTCATTACAATGACACTTATGTTTATTCATACTTTCTCATTAATATTCTTAGGGGTCTATGAAAACTACCCCTTATTATTATATTATTTCCTTTTAACTACCTAATGGGCCATTATATAACCCATCAACTATTAAATTGGCCTATGTTATAAAAAGATTTGCCTCACCCCATGCAACTTGCTCAGAAGGCCTTTTTCATTTCCCTATGCATACTTGAAGTCCCCTTTTTGCAATTCCTAGAGCTAAAAAACATATGTTTCCACATATACACGCCCTAACAGTTATATAGCATGTGTATACGTAGGTTGCACCATTACAGCCCGCATACATCGAGTTTTATGCCCAAAATTAAAAATGGTGTCGGGTTTCCATCTCACGTCACGCGATCCATAATCCTTGACCTTCCATATACTAGAAATGTTCTAACTTGTCCCTTCAATTCCATTTGAAGGATATAAATGGGCCATATCCAAGATGTGGAAGGGAGATAAGAAAACAACTTTGAAATCAAATTTACTCTAGAGAAATTATTCACTTCATATTGATTTTGCATCCCTTTGTCCTTTTAAGTCTGAACACATTGTTTAGCCCCCAAGCTCCTCCCTATTTGATGGAGAACCTCATTGTATCTCTTATATGATCTTACCTTTGGTGGAGGATTGAAGTGGTGGAGGCCCATATGGAAGGGACTTAGTTTCTCTGTTCTGAACGTGCTGACACGTTGGTTTGTCATTCATACACTTTTGATGATTACATTTTAATAGAAATACTATTTTCTTGTCCAATTAATGTATTGCAAATATTTGAATTGTTACTCCATTGGCATATTTGTTATGAATATTGATGGATTATGATATTATATGTGCTAACTTTATATATTATGACCATATGCTTGTGTATCTTGGTTGTTGAGGAAAAGTTGCAGGTATATAGATTTGGTTTAAGTGCTCAATGGTGGACTTCATCAAACGTCCGGACGAGGTAGGATTTTTATCTTGTCTTGTTAGCATGTTTGTTTATATAGCATACTTGATATTAGAGTTGATTTGTGCAATCATTCCCATCTATTGTGGTTTACCCCATGCCATTGAGTGATTTTCCTCGTAACAGAATTGACAACTCCATTGGGGAAAGAATCTTATTTTTTGGGTTTGGAGTGTTTCTCTCCTTTGATTGCTCTCGGTTATCTTTAGTTTCTTGTCATCTGATTTCTTGACAACCTATATTCATTTTGAGTCAGAGTTTCTTGGCCTTATCCTTAACATGGCAGTGTTTCAATACATATACACGTGTTTTCCCTTGACAGACAAATACATCTGAAAGTTTTCTTTCTCTAGGGAGCGTATACACAGTTTTCTCCTGAACAATTGAGTACATCATCCTTGTTTGCTTGATTGTTGAGTTTGATGTTTGTTGGGTAAGTTTTGATGGTTGTTGAGTCTTATTGGATCTATGTCATGATTGTTAAGTGTCTGTAGAGTGATAGGAAACCTTTCTTTGGTTGAATTTCCAGGCGGTATTTCTTTCTCATCATCTTTTTCATTGGTTTTCCTTGCATCTTGGGTTGGGTGTTTCCTTCTTGATATCCTGCTTGGTTTGTATCTTTCTACTTATAGTAGGGTATATATATCAAGTTGTGGTTCAATACTTGCATTTTCATTTCTTTATATTGAAAATACAAAAAATATACATTTTGCATCATGGAATTTGATCTTTTGGGTTCGTATTATTGATCTTGATACATGTATGGAAAGATTGCATATTATTGAGATTATAGAGTTGAATTGAAAGTTTCATTTTGAAAATCTTATCATCTTTTGAGAATTGAAGTTTAGGACTTAGCTTTATGTTCATATTAATTTCTTTTACTTGTTGATTCATAAAATAATCAGTTTCATGACCACATCTTTTCAGAAAACAAAGCCACTAAAAACAACGTTGATTAATTTAAAATTGATTAGAAACGATTTTATTTTTCAGGGTGCACAAACTAGCTTAAGATTTAGAGCCTTGGAATATGATTTTATGAGTAAAATTCTCCAAGGCTATTAAACTCAACATATGTGTCTGACTAAGGGAGTGGTGAAATCCATTGTATAATTGGTGACATCAGGAGGCTTTTCTCACACCAGAGTTAAGCACGAGGTCACATGAAGTTGGTTGTGGATATATCCCTCTAATACCTTCTTAGTGTTAGAGATATTTCTCAGGATCTATTTGTATCTAGTGGTCTTGCTAGTACGTTTACATCTGTGAGAGGTGGTGCTTTCAATATTTTTGTCTTTTTTACCATGCCCGTACGGTGGACCTGACTTACGATTGTTCTCCTACGCATTGGTTATATCATGGTGGATTTAATTTCTTGACATAGGTAGCCACATAAGTTACTTGCAGGAGTTATTCTACAGGTACCCTGAGTCAAATAAGGGTCGGATAGCACACAACCTTTATGGAGGATTACCTCTCCGGGGAGATCTGACTAACTACATTGTTAAGCCCACAAGGTCTCTTATAACTGATTCTGATACCTCCAATATTTTGAAGGGAGTCCCAGGCCCCTCTTGGGAGAGACACGCCTACTCTAGTGAGGGAGGCCCCTTTTCAACCACTATAACTTGTTTGTGTGCATTGGCCTTTTTTATTTCCTTTGGTGTGCTCTCTGATTATTAGTTGGCCTTAGGATTTTGTATTGCATCATGAGTTTTCATTGCTATGGTTAGTGGCTCCCCCATGACTCCCTCATTTAGCCCTACCCAGTCCATGGTATTTTCTCATTACATGGGGATGAATCCTTTTGTATTTCCAAGTGGTACGTTGAATCATGATACTCATCCAATACCTTGGGCATATGATCATTTTTCTCATGGAATGCCAGACATGTCTTCGCACTTTCCATCCTTTGTCTTGTCACCATGTGTGAATCCAATTTTTGGGTCTAGAGGCATGATGCCTCCTTATTCTCCCTTTTCGTTTAGTGGTATTCATATCCCTGAACCAACACTTACAATGGGAGGTTGGAATATTCCTTCCTATGGATCCAATACTAGCTTCACTTTTCCAGGAGAAAGTTCTCAAATGGGCAGTCATTCTACTTATCACATCACGTCCATCTATCCTTCTTCCGCTATGTTGGTTCATACGAACGCTTTTCCCATGGTAGACCTCCATCTATCCTCTGGTGTTTCATTTGGGGGGAGTCATTTCTATAGTATGGGCAACCCCCTTCATGAATTTCCTTCATCTGGTGGAAACATATATCCTCACTTGAGTAACCCTTGTCATGTCACTGTCTCTTCACAAGCATCTTCCTCGGTGACGATGCCCTTACAACCCTTTATGAATCAGTTTGGAGGAGGATACTTTCCTGTCGGACAGGGCCATGGTGCACACCAGAACCCTTTTTGGCCTGCAATTTCTCAAAACAAGTCTTTCTTGGAACCTTCGTCTCAAATGTCACAACCAACCTCCGCCACCATTCAAGTCACTACAAGTCATACTAACATTATATCACCAACCTTTTCTAGTCATGTTGGAGATAGGTCAACAACCTCTGCAAGTCATGTTGAATACCAGCAACCAGTCGTTGCATGTCATGTTGGGGGAACAACTCTAGTCATTGTTAGTCACACTGGACATCCATAACCAAACTCCACTAGTCATGTTGGGGATTCATCACCAACCTATGCTATTCATGTTGGGGGTTCATCACCAACCTCTGCTAGTCATGTTGGGAATTCATCACCAACCTCTGCAAGTCATGTTGGATATTTGATACTAACCTCTGTAATTCATGATGGGATAATTTCACCAACCACTGCAAGTCATGTTGGAGGCATTCATACGATTGATAAGCCTAGATGTATAAGACGTGATCCCAATTTACTTTGTAGGATTTGCAAAGGATATCACCTTACTCGCCTGTGCCCTGCTACTACTGTGGTACAAGAAGTGTGGTCCTGGCCTGGGGGTCCTTCAGGTTCTGAGTCATCATTGGTTTCCCAACATTCTAATCCTTCTTTGGTTGATACAGTGGTCGTGCTGATGCAATCTTCGGCTGACACCACTCTTCTTTTGGGGGGTGATGTGTCTCTTGACCATGTTGTCTCGCATCCTGTTCAACGAGTGGTCGTGTCGATGCAATCTTTGAAAGAAACCACTCTTGTTTTTGGGGTTGATGTGTCTCTTGACCTAGTTGTCTCACATCCTATTAAACCAACAGTTGAAGAAGTGGTCATGTCGATGCAATCTTTGGTCGATCCCACTCTTCTCTTGGAGAGTGACAAGTTTAAGGAAGTGACATTGTCAATGCAATCTTTATTCAATCCTACTCTTCTTTTGGGGAGTGATGTGTCTTTTGACCATGTCCTTATAATTTCTAGTCTTGTACCTTCTAAACAAGGAATAATTCTAATCTCTTCGAGTACGTTCCCTCGATGTCCTAGGATGGTTTCCTTTGATTTGGATGATCTTGTAGAGCCTCACCTTTCTTCTTCTACACCCTTCTGGATAAGGGGCATTCTTCGATATATTGTAGAAAAGGTAACCTAGGCAATTATTTTATCCTCCTTGACTTGGAAAGATTTGGATTTTCCCAAGCTTGTGCCATCTATATGTGAGTTGTTGAATTTCCATAGAAGTCTTGCACGGGAGCCCTGGCCTCCCCAATGATATGTTTCTTATAATAGCATCCCTGAGTCTGGTTTAATCTCTTTTATGACTCTCTTAAAAAATGAAAATATTGTCGATTGAACTTGTCTCTTTCATGCTCGTTAATTGGATTTGAAAGCACGTATATTTGGTGTAAGTTTAACCCTTTTTCAGACCAAGTACACTAATTTTGGAAACTAAATACTCTAGTCACTAGTGGCTACAAGAGTTCTCCTAGGTATTGTTTTATACTTTTTTGGGCCTAGGGGACTAAATTTATGAAAGAGGACATTCTTTGGAGTTAAGTTGTAATTGAATCTCACTATATTGCTTGTAGCATTGAGCCTATTGTTGGTTCTCTCTTTCGCATTGTAAGCCTATTTACCTAGCAGTTTGCATCATCATCCAAGTAGAGCCTTGTTTATATCCTTTGCAGCTTGACACCTTGTACCCTACGATGAAACATTCCCCTAAGTGTCCATATCCTGAATGCACCCCCTTGCCTTGAGCATAGGTATGTTCCACTGCTGGAACCAACTTCTTACTCATGAGACTCATTTCCTCCTCTGTATCATAGCATTCATTTGTCTATTAAAAAAAAAAAGGCGGGCGGGAAAAGAATATTATCCCATGTTGGAAGCAGTCGTGTCACCTTTGAACAGAGCACAAACTTTTGAGTCCACTTGTCATCCAAATTTTGGGTTAAGCATTGTTAAGAACCAACTATCAATATATCATAGAAAATCCTCAGAAAAAGTACTCAACACCTCGAAAAAGAGAGAATTTCAGATAATAAGCCTCTTCGAGGGGGCAACCTCCTTTTACCCCACTTAAATGTTCAAGTACAAGATGATTCAAAATGAAAATGTCTCCTTGGTATATATAGGAGACTAGGAGGTATAATTACAACTAATGGCCTAAATCGACATAAATAAAATAACATTATAATCTAATATGCCCCAATTCAAAAGGAGATGTAGAGCCAATAATAGGACTTAACTATGCCTCACCAAGAGACAATTGATGTCATGGCAGCTTGAGTAACTCTGGATGCGCCATGTAAGACTCATCTTCCAAATGGAATCTTTAGCCGGTAGTTTCCCTCCATTTAATGGGAGAAATGCTTTCAGAATGGATCTATTCATGAATTGGAAAATTCTTGTGTAATTGATGGCTAAGCTCCAATATGATTTTTCCTTCCTCCGTCAAATTCTGGGATATAGTTTGAACTAGGATATTATCACCTATAACCTTCTTTAAGCATAGAAACATGGAAAGCTATGCTCGTGAGATCTGAGCAACTCCAATTTGTATGCCATAGTACCAATCTTTACAACATTATAAGGAATATAGTACTTTGGTGATAATTTATTATCCTTCTTGGCTTGCTTGAGGGACATGTTTGTAGTTGTAGTCTTAAAATTACCCAATCCCTACTTCAAAACTTCTTTCACTCACAGGTGTTGATGCCTTTGTTGTTTCAATAAGTTTGTGCCATGGTCGAGGTTGTCCTTTAAGATTTGAAGAACTTGTTGTTGATTGATGTGATCATGCTACATGAACCTTAGATTTTTCTTTTAAGAGAAAGAGTGATGGAAGGAGGGTGGTATCCATAAAAGTGCATAAATGGTGTCATTTTTGTTCAGGTATGAAAGGAAGTGTTATACCATTCTGCCAAGGGTAACCATTTGAACCATTGTATTTGTTTATAGGAGACAAAAGCTTGAAGGTATAGTTCAAACATTTTGTTCATATCTCAGTTTTATCCCATCCAGTTGATTGATAGGATGACTATGAATATTGAGTACCCAAACAGAAAATAATTATGTCCAAAAATGTCAGTGAAGATGGGATCTGTCACCTAATAATCTTTAGAACATATGTAGCTTTTAGGCCTGTCATGAATCGTGCTTAGCTATACTAACTTTGGAAAAGGGATGAGAGAGTGCACAAAAGTGTGTGCTTGAATCACATTCTATCAACAATCCTGTGATGACACTCTTTCCTTCGACTTTGGTATTGGCTCTTGATGAAATCCATGGAGCCTCACTCCGTGGCCGACTTAGGATGGATAATGGTTATAAAAAACCCGGGGTCTTAATTTTTTCCACTGTATTTTGTTGGCAAACCAACATTCTACCAAAACTAACCTTTGAACATGGAGTTTAAGGCCATCCCAAAAATCCTTCTTGATGACTCTATGGTGAGTTTTCAAAAATCCCAAATTACCCTCCCTCTTTTGGAGAGGTGTGCAATTCCAACCGTACCTTTTATTTGAGTTAGGAGTTCTTATGAGAAATACAGCGATCTTTGTACCATAGTGAATCATTTTCAATGTAAATGTCTCGATGCACAGAATCCCATTGCAACTTTTGAATGAGAGTCCACGCTTTTTTTCATCATTCTTCCATTCATCCCTTGCTTCTAACATTATCCAATCGGGTTGGATGATCCGAGATGCTTATAGAGAAGACCTCATATTCATCCTTTATTTAGAGTGCATCTGCCCACAACATTTTGCTTCCCTTTATAGGCGATTTCAAATCATAACCCAATATCTTGAACACCCATTTTGTTGTTCTTACGAGATAGTCTTTGTTCCAAGAAGTATTTAAGACTATCATGATCTGTTTTGACAACAGAAGTGCCTACCTATTAGGTAAGGACAGCCACCATTTCTTCAATACATGTAGTATTACCATCATTTCTTTCTCATAAATGATAGGTTTGTGAGTCCTTTCCCTTGGTGAATTAGAACTTTCCAAAGCCGGGGGCCTTCCTTCTTGCATTAGGACAACACCAGTTCCCCATTTCTTCAAGGCATCACATTTCCACAATAAATGTTTTGTGAAATCAAGTGTGGTTAGGACAAGAGGCTTTCACATCACCTTTTTTAAGTTGTTCAAAAGCTTTAAGTGCCTCTGGAGTCCATGAAAATCATCCTTCTTAATTGAAGTTCTGTGAAAGGTGTTGCTATTCTTCCATAGTTACGAACAAACTACGGTAACTTTGATAAGCCAAAAGTCCTCTAAGATTATTTAATGCTTTGGGAATCAACGATTCCATCATGGCCTTAATATTATTGGAGTTCTACCTTGAAGCACCTTCATGAGATACAATATGGCCCAAATACTCTACCTCCTTTACTCCAAAGAAACATTTTGGATGGTTTAGCATATTGTTGTTGCTCCTTTAATGGTTGTAGCACCTTGTCAACATGTGGCATATGATCCTCCAAGACTTGCTATAGATTAGTGTATCATCAAAAATACTAACCTGATTTTTGAAGGAAGGGCTTGAAAATGGGAATTCATCAACCCTTGGAATGTGGAAGGTGCATTTGTAAAGATGACCAAAGGCATGATAAAATTCATAATGGCCTTCATGAGTTCAAAATGTTGTTTTGGGATATCTTCTTCCCTTCATTCGATTTGGTAATTACCTGAATGGGAGATCAATTTTTGTGGGAAATAGATTGCTCAAAACATGTCATCTAACAGTTCATCGATAACAGGGAATGGGAAACTTATCTTTAATAGTGATCTTATTGAGCTCTCTATAATGTGGACACACTCATGAGACCTCTTTCTTGAATACCATTACCTTTGGTGTGAGTAAGAACTTTGGCTGGAATCTAATAATGCCGACCTAACATTTCTTCAACAGCAGTACTCAATTTCCACTCTTTTGGATATGAGATTATCTGTGTAAGCCCCAGTGTTAGGAGAGAACACTCTCAGAGGTGAGGTGAATTTCATGATCATGATTTCGAGTGGGTGAAGACCTTTAGGAATATCCTCAAATGTAGATTCTTATCAATGGAATCCTTTGGAATCTAGGGGAATAGATGGCCCAGATATTTGAACATCTAGTGAGGCATAGTTGTGGAATAATGCCTTGATGCCCTTTTTTTCAGTAATTTTGTCATGCCATTGGGGCTTATCACCTTCTGGGTTTTCACATGCTGATACCTCTTAGCTCAATTTCCTTTTCCTTCCAATGAAAATTTCATGAAAGTTGTTGAAAATTAAGCCACCGTTCCCTAATGATTGTAACCATTATGGATTCCTAATTACAACATCTGCACCACCCATGGGTATAGAAATCATTGGACTGTCATTACATAATATTTCCCCATAGTAAGATTAGTCTTATTGCATTTTTGTGAGAATGATAGTTCCATAAAATACGCAATCATTACTTGAAACTTCTGCGGCCTTGGATACCTACAAAGCAATTGAGATCTTTGGCTAGTTACAGTGAATGAAATTAACAAGTCTTGCGGGAATCAATTAGGACTAACCTTTTTCTTTTTGATCATATCCTTGATCTTGAAGTTTGAGGGTATTAATTCCGGTAATGCATTACATGTATTGGCCAAGTCAGCTCTTGAATGAGTGCTCTATTTTCATCTTGAGATGGTTCTTCTTCTTCTTCTTATTCCTCTTCACAATCTATAGAATAATTTCTTCTCACCCACCTTATGTCCCTTACTTTATTGCTTGTTGTCGCAATTAAAAGCATAAACCTTTTGCTTTTCTTTCCTCAATTGTTGAGGTGTCAGCAGCGGTTTAGGTGTTTTAGAAGAGGAGCATTGTTCTCTCTATAGATGTGGGATTGGTCCTTCTAGCCATAACCATATTTTTACTTTTCAACATTTCTTGCCACCTTAAATGCATTCTCAATGATTTGGGTTCATTAAGATGAATCTCATGTTGAATCAGTATCCTTCAAGAAATTCCTATGAATACCACGTGTTAATCCAAGTGCTCATCTAATATTGGTTACCTTATATTCAATCTTTGGAAGTTCTCAATGGCAACAAATTAGTAAGACCTTTGCTTGAGATTTATCAATTGGCCTAAAGAAGGTATTGCTCCTTAATATCCTCATAGTGTTATATCATTTCTTCATGAATTGTCCAAGTGATGAGTGATTTTGAGAACAAAGCCATGATGCCATACAAATTGATTAGGTTCTAAATGTAAAGAATTAGGTACCTTTTTTGTGTATGTGGCACATTATGGAATCAAGAATTGCTCCATATGGAGTATCCATCTAATTGGATCCTTGCCATCAAACCCTCATATCAGAAATCTTAGGAATGTGGTTGGTGCTGAAACTAAAGTTGGAGTTTCTCCGTTCTTGATTCCTTCCTTGTGTCCTCATCCTATGATTTCAAAGCCCTGGGATGCATTTTCTTCCAGTGTCTTCTGTTACAAAATTTCATGGGATGCATTTTCACTTTCAGGTGTCTTCTCTGTTACAAAATTTTTCAGTACTTCCATGATCTCCCCTTTTAAACCATCTATCTTAGTATCCAACTTAGCTTCCATTGAATCCATCTTACAATCCAACTTAGCTTCCATTGAATCCATCTTAGTATCCAACTTAGCTTCCATTGAATCCATCTTAGTATCCAACTTAGATTCCATTGAATCCATCCTATTTTGTAGTTCATTTATGTCCCTACACATTTCTTCACCTTCATCAAGAGTCCAAGTAGGATTTTCTAGAGTCTTATTGGGTGTAGAAGTTCCCTTTTTGGGTGGCATGCTGGCCAAGTATCACTTTTGAACCTTGATTTTGAGGTGGTTTTGCTAGACAACATTTCTTCTGTTGTATCTCCCATGTTTTGGCCCTTCTAGGTATGAAAATTTATTTTATGTATTTATCTGATATTTCTTCTCTGTAATGCCACAGGTCTGATCAAAATTGGATGTGCCAAGTGGAATTTATGGTAGCTTCCCCACAACTTGCCGATTTTTGGCCTTTCCAGGAGATCTCACTTGTATAGTGTGCCCCGCAAAAAATGATTGATATAAAATTCTGAAACTCACACCAGATATACTACCAACTGTCCAAAATCCAATTCAACTAGTCCCACACAATTTGGATACTCTAGGAAGAAGTTATGATTGTTTTACCTGGAACACCTTCTTGAGACTAGTCAATAGGACTAGTCAGATACCCTATATTACATAGGGTGTATCTACAAATTTATGATGACCAGAAGCTAAACATTTTACCACAGATACCTTAATAATTTCTATAAATATCCTCTGGAGTTCAGGGTCTGAAACGTTACAGAAAATTTTTTATGGTGAAAATTCTGCAATGACTCAGTTAAGGACGATTCCAAAACCCTATATTGTACAAGCTGTATCTTAGAAAGTATAAGGCCTCAGGAGATGAATTTTGAACCCAACATACCTTGAGCCATCTTCTAAATATCCTCCAAGCCGTTCCTTTTGAAACATTGTAGAAAAAGATTTATAGCAAAAATTCCAAAGTGTCTCAGATGTAGCAGCAAAACCCCAAGACCTTGAGCTCTGATACCATATGTTAAGAACCAAATATCAATATAGCATAGAAAATCCTCAGAAAAAGTACTCAATGCCTTGAAAAAGAGATAATTTCAGATAATAAGCCTCTTCGAGGGGGAAACATCCTTTTACCCCACTTAAATGTTCAAGTACAAGATGTTTCAAAATGAAAATGTCTCCTTGGTATATATAGGAGACTAGGAGGTATAATTACAACTAATGGCCTAAATCCGACATAAATAAAATAACATTACTAATCTAATATGCCCCAATTAAGGGGTAATGATCCAATATTAGGGCTTAACAAGCATGACCTTAGGAAGTTGAGCTCGTTACTTAGAGTCTACTCCTCCGACTAGTTACTCTTCCATTCCTTATGGAGAGTTTGATTGGTACCTCCTGCATCACAAAGATTCATCATTGAGTCTATGCTGCCAGAGTCTTACATATGTCTCATACTCTTGTTCAAAGGATGTTTATCATCCTGTGTCAACCATTTATCATAACTCTTGACTTTTCATGTCAGCCATACCCTCAGTGTGTCTCAGAGTTACATGAATTTGTAGTCCTATCGTGCACCCTGGTCTTACTTTAATTATGGGTAGGTAACCTTAAACCCAACAATCGACATCTCCTCATTGGTCACTGACTGGGGGGTTTCCCTTATCTTTGATGGAAAGAAATATATTCACACATTGGGATTCGTGTAGTTTCTTGGATTCCATAAGCCTTATTGGTGGTTTCCTCACCTTTGTCGATAGTTTCCCTTATTGGTTGTTATTCAGGGGGTATTTTTTGTGCATTGCTTCCATCTGGTGCATGTGAAAGACACACAGGGTCATTGGTTTGTGAACATGTTCTTCGTCTGAGTTCCTCCAAATCATCAAGATAGTGTTTTGTACCTGGTGTTGTCTGATGAGAGATGCCTTAATTATCTCCTTTTAGCAGCTCTCCTTCCATCGAATTCAACCCATCTATTCTGGAAACGAGACCTAGAGTCCTATGAATACCTAGAGGCTTACAGTCATCAGTGGCAGGTTCTCTCACCATCAACAATTGGGAATACATCATTGTCTCATGATCGATGGATTCTTCAAGTGTTCAAACTCAACTCCTTTATTCACACTTGTAATAATGTACTTGATGCCTTGATACCTACTTTCATCATTGATAGGTTGTATCATGTTTGTTAACAGTATACCTTAATGACAGGTAATCAAACAAAGTCCCATTGTCTTCGACCTAAACTCATTTATTCACATGATGTAGACTTTCACCTTTGGTGGATCATGTAGAAGACTTCAAGACATCAGTTCATAGTCACATCTTTCCTAAGTTGTTGCTATCATTCATTGGACCAGTACCTATATGACTTCAATGATCATGAGAGATCATATTGTACTGCATTGTATACAGATATCTTCAGACTGATTTTGAAACTGGTTTTCACTGGGCCTTGTTCATGACTATGATAGCCTATTGCATATATCTACCCTTGTATTTATAATTCATGGCCATGAACAATTGTTTGGTATATTTCCACATGGATATGTAGTGTAATTCAAATTGGCAGCCATGTGCACAAAGTCATTGTGGATTGTAATATTCTTATGAGCAACTAGTTCATCCAGTTAGGTCTCCATTACTCCACTTTTGGGAATTATAATGTATTTCGGTCATCGCGGATACTCCTCTAACCTCACACATTAGGGGGCATCTGTTATATCAATATTTTTTCTCACCCCATGCAACTTGCTCATAAGGCCTTTTCAATTTCCCTATGCAGACTTGAAGTCCCCTTTTTACAATTCCAAGAGCTAAAAAAACATATTTTTCCACATATACGTTCCCTAACAGCTATACAACATGTGTATATGTAGGTTGTACCATTACATCCTATGTGCATCAATTTTTGTGCCCAAAATTAAAAATGGTGTTGGTTTTCCATGTCACGTCACGATATCCATGATCCTTGACCTTCCATAAACTGGAAACGTTCTGAATCAGCCCTTTAGTTCCATTTGAAGGTTGTGAATGAGTCATATCCAATATATGGAAGGGACAGAAGAATTCAACTTTGAGAGAAAAGTTACTATGGAGAAATTATTCACTTCATATTGAGTCTGGATCCCTTTGTCCTTTTAAGTCTAAACACATTGTTCATCCCCCAAGCTCTTCCCTAATTGATGGAGAACCTCATTGTCTCTCTTATATGAGCTTGCCTTTGGTGGAGGATTGAAGTGTTGGAGGCCAAAATGGACGAGACTTAGTTTCTCGATTCCGAACATGCCAACACAGAAGTTTGTCATTCATACACTTCTATTGATTACATTTTAATAGAAATACTATTTTCTCGTCCAATTAATGTCTCGTAAATATTTGAATTGTTATTCCATGGGCATATTTTTTATGAATATTGATGGATTATGCTATTATATGTGCTAACTTTATATATTATCACCATATTCTTGTGTATCTTGGTTGTTGAGGACAAGTTGCAAGTATATAGATTTGGGTCAAGTGCTCAATGGTGGAGTTTATCAAACATCCGGACAAGGTAGGTTTTTTATCTCGTCTTGTTAGCATGTTTGTTTATATAGCATTCTTGAGATTAGAGTTGATTTTTGTAGTCATTTCCTTCTATTGTGGTTTATCCCATGCCATAGAGTGATTTTCCTCGTAACAACATATTCTATTATTATGGTCACATTACATTCATCATCCCCTTAGTTACCTCCCTAGGTACCCCATATTATCTTCACTAGGTACATTATATTCCATCCTCCTTTTCATTTTTTGTCCACAAAACATGGGAATAAGCCATATAATCTGACCTACTAAGAAATGTAGTCAATTGGTGCTATGGACAAGCATCTATCCATCCTAGTGAAATGTGTGCATGGTGTTCAACGACGGTTTTTTATCCTCAATATTGATTTTGGTTTCTCCTTAGGATCCATGCCTTCATTGTGCTACTCTAATATATCCATGCATTATTTTTAGTGTTGGACATTATGTGTCATTGATGTCAACATTGTAGGGGGAGATTTTTTGACTAATTACTTGGCAGTGTCATTGATGACAAGTTGTTTGTGACAGGATGATAATGGACTCTTAAATATTGGTTGAAAAAGAACCCTTAATCAAGGAAGGAGGATAGATCATTCCTTGATCATCGATCATCGAAGAGATCAATGACCCTACAGCGATAGTAAAATGGACTTTGTTGAATCGTTTTTGTAGGTGGGTAGAGAGTCAAATTCCCATTGCAAGTGTGGAGAAACATGAACTGTAACATCAGGATAAATAATCAACCATGATTGTAGATTCATAAGACCAAGACCTTATTTATGTGTCTAGAGGTTTGGATGGTTGAGATTAGATTGGATTCAATTGTGACCTTTTATGTAGTCTATCAAAGTTACACAGTCGAAGAACAGTGACCGTTGGCTCAAAATTTACAGTCGATCGTGACCATCAACTATAATTCCCATAGTCTCTGTTGGTATGATAGTAATGGATGGACAAGATTATATCTCTATCCAGATCGATGGCCATCATAAACTTTCATTATGAGTCTAACTTTTAGAGTTAAGTATTTGGAGCCATAACGTTGATAGAGAAATCGATGCTCCGAAACAATGGTATTGAAATCGAATATTCTTCAATGCCCATCTTATTGGAGCTGTGAAACTTACCCAATATTATGAATGTCGATGGATTAGTGTTGTGTATGTTTCGTCACTTGGGTGAGAAAAACAAGTGCACTTACAAGTTGGGTCTTCTAGATAAGATATAGGTTATTGTATGAATTAAAAAATCCAAGCACATGAAATAAACAAACAACGAAACTAGAAACAACTAAGTAAATAACTAAGGAAATAAAACTAAAATGCATAAGAAACTTTGAACCAAAATAAATCAACCAAATGAACAAGATTATGCCACCAATGGATAACTATATTAGTTGGCAAACACCATAGAGAAAGGAGGATTGATGGATCCCCTCTTCCTCCTTGGGAGGGCTCTTGAGTCCCCTATTTTAGAGCTCTTCTTACAATGATAAATTAGAAAGCAAATTGTGAAGAAATCCAAGCATATTCCCTCAAGAGGTGAGGAGAATAGCTTATTGGAATGTTGCTAGAATGATCCAAGAAGAAAAGAGGTTTCTTGAAGGATAATTGAGGCAACATAACAATACTATGAGATTCTTAAATTCTTAGTGCACCCATGGCCTCCATTTATAGCATGTCTTTGAGGCAATATCCAATCGGTTCTTAGTGTGGACAAGGGGCCCTTTAGGGCACCCTTAGGTCTTTAACCAACCCCCCATTTGGATTCAGCTCAGATTTGAGGGTCAAATCAAGATGGGAGATGGTCTAGATGTGGGTGAGGGGCCAATAAAAACCATAAATGCATCTGATTTGTTAGATTTTTGTGGTTGGGTTTTTTCGGTTTTGATCGGAATAGCCACAGTTTTGTCAATAGACTGTCGACGTTTCAGATCCAAAACAGGATCCATATTCAGGACAATGAGCCTGGGTTAAGAAGATGGGAAGAGTTGGTATAAATACAAGAGGTGTGGGAAAGAATTTAGGTGTCGGCTAGGTTTTCTTGTAGAATTATTTAATAAATTAAATTATTTGTTAAGATATTTAGGGTTTATTAATTTGTTTATTTAAGGTTTAAAATAAATTATTATTAATTAAGGTTTTTTAATCTTTATTTATGTTCTAGGGTTTTAGTTAATAAGTATTTAAGTGAATCTTTTAAGTTATTTTAGGGTTAGGTTATCTTTTAACTAATCTAAGGTCAAGGTCTAAACTAAGTTTTTAATAGAATTAATTGTTTGTTTGAGTTAATATTAGGGTTTCTTATTTTGGTTGTTTATTATTAATAATTTAATGTTGTTTTATGTCTTCATTTTAATTACTAAGTTCTAGGGTTTTAATTATAGGTATTAAGTAATCATTAAGATATTAGGGTTTTCCCTTAGGTTATTCTATAATTTAAATGTTTATTAATTCAAGGTTAATCTTAGATATTAATCAATTATGTTTATAATATTATTAAGTTTTATAAGGTTTATAATATTAATATTAATGTTTTTTTTTAAATGATCAAGAGGGGTTATAATGAATAAATTGATTTATAATAATGTATAAAAATTACCAATGATTAATGTTGTTTTTTATGGATCAAGGGGAGCCAATTTTCCCTTAGTTCTAACCCACTGTCTTTGTTTAGGTTACTAGGATGTTTTCAGATCTCAATAGCTTCTCCAATACGACGTTTGAAGAGGTGATTTTCTTTGGTGAGGATTTTGGTGTCTTCTAGGCGAACATGGTGTCTCATTTTAAGGGAGTGTTCATCTAGGGCAAAGGTGTGGATGCATTTATTCTTAATTTCAACTTCGTGCTCTTTTATCCTAATCTGGAATGAGTGACCCATTTCACCGATGTAGCATTTACCGCAAGAGCACTCTATTTTGTAGATTCCTTTGCCATTGTGAGGGTCAAGTTTTTCTTTGACGGATCTCATACTCTGTTTGATGGTTTCAAGTGGTTTGAAGGAGGTCTTAATCTCTTTTTTGCTGAGGACTCTCAGAATCATTTCGGTCACTCCTTGGATGTAAGGAAGGAAATCACTTCTATTAGGGTTTTGGTCTTTAGGGGCATAGGGATTATTGCGGGTTTTTTCTAGGGCTTTGTTTATTGCATTCTTAATGTATTTTTGTTTATAACCTATGTTATTAAATGTATTGGTAAGGTGATATGTTTCTTTATCCAGGTCTGTTTCATCGAAGATTCTTATGGCTCTAGTGGCTAAAGTTCTTAGGACACCTAGTTTCTGGTTGGGGTGGTGATGGGAATTTACGTGGAGATAGTTCCTAGTGTGGGTCTTCTTTCTATATACAACATGTCCAAGATCCCCATTACTTTTACTATTGATAAGAATGTCTAGAAAGGGGATACTATCGTTCTCTTCGAGTTCCATGGTGAATTTTATTTCTTCAAATATGTTGTTTATGTGTATAAATAATTTATGTAATTCAACTTTCCCGTGGGGCCAGAGAACGTTTGTATCATCAACATATCTTTTCCACCTCGAGGGTTTTAGGGGAAAGGAGTCCAGGGCCCTCTTTTCAAAATTCTTCATGAAAAGGTTGGAAACAATGGGAGACAGTGGGGAGCCCATTGATATGCCGTTGGTTTGTTCATAGAACTCTCCTTGGTAACTAAGGAAAGTGGATCGCAAGCAGACCTCGACTAGTTTAGTTGTTTTGGGATCAGTGACTTCTTTGACCACTTGGATAGCTTCATCTAAGGGGATTTTAGTGAAAAGGGAGACTACATCAAAGCTTATGAGGGTGTCTTGAGGCCTTACCTTTTCATTTTTGATGATATTAATAAAATCATTGGAGTCTTTAATGAAAGAGTTGGTGTGGCCTATTAGAGGGCTAAGGATCTTAGCTACGTGTTTAGACAACTCATAGGTTGGTGAACCTATGGTATTCACTATGGGTCTAAGAGGGATGTCTTCACAGGAGTGCGTGGATTTTATCGTACACAGTCATGCATATGGTGCATTGTGCGCTCTACGGGATTCTTTGGCCCACATGCTTCCTTTAGTGTTTTAGTGCATGTCCATTTTTTGACCAGTTGTATAGTTTTTTCCCCTTGGAAATGCATTTTTGGTGTTGTAGGTGAACTAATAGGTGTTTGGAGATGATATATTCCTGTAACCATTTGCATGCAATGTTGCAGATGAAATTTCAGTGATAACAAATGCCCCCTGATGTGTGAGGTTAGGGGCATACGTATAGTTGAAATACATCAATGTTTATTCTACTGAAAGAACCATTGTAAGGAAGAGTGTTGATAGGAACTGTAAGAGTGATCCGTCAGAGGGAGAGGGGAAATTGTGGGACCCAAACATTTATCTAGGTATAGGAATAAAATATGTATACAAATGAGGCAGGCATGCCCCGTGCTTGTGTCATGTAACTAAAAAATGTAAGACAATAACTAAAGTGGTATGTTGATGTAGATAACTGCAGCACCCTCCGGGGCAGTTTGATAATGACAGATGACAATTCTGATGGTGAACATACTCTGAAAAGAGGCAAGGATGCCTGGAAGAAGTGTCAACGACTCATAGGCATTGATGGCCTAAGGTCTTAGGCTAGTAAAAAACAATTGCAATAGTCGCATAGTAAGACCCACCATAACATGAGATTGTGTTGACATCGAATGTTATGGGGGTCAACGATAACAAAGAGAAATCATGGGTCTCTCTGTAAAGGTAATGAGAGTCAAGATATTGTCACCCCTCTGGAAACTGTGTTGATGTCAAAAGAAAGGGAGATGTGACTCCAAGAAGCAAAAGGGCTTCATGAAACCCACTGGATAAGATCAGGAACTGATAAGGAACATGAACGAAGTCAAGATGCGGTGAGACTCAAGATTTCCCTTGGTTGGGGATATGTTTGAAGGGTGATTGGAAACAACCGTGAAACTGTATCTAGCATCAGGGGGATGACTAGACATGGGGTTAAATTGTGCCAGAGGTGTGACAAAGTGGACAAACTCAGAGATCAAAGGTACGTAGACTATGGGATACTCGGGGTTTATGGACGGTGTCAACATGAATAGAGGATAGAGAATTCCCCAACCAAGGGCAACATGGGTTTCTTTTCCAAAAAAAGAAGGTCGTCAAGGGTGACAACAAAAAGATAAGTAAATGCTAGAAACAAAGGCTTTTTACAATTACCAAATGAATAAAGAATAATTTGGGATGAGTGTACAGATACAGAAACGGGTGCCCTAGTGCAAGATGGATTGGCCTTTGAGGGCGCAAGTTGCATGGAGAACTGGTGGGGGGTAGGGGCCCCATTGGTGGGTTTTTGTATGAGGGAAATGAATGGAAGGCAATCTGCAGATAGGAAAACTGATTATGGAGGAAATGGAGGGTTAATGATATTGCGGGTGTGCAGTCAAAATAGAACTATGATGAGGTAACCTGGGAGTCCATTGGGAAAGCTAGCAACAATGATGAGAAGGAGTATGTGGTTGATTCTCGAAAAATGCGTAAGGCTATCGAGACTCGCATCCCTAGGGGGTGAAAGCAGCATGAGTGTCAAAGTTGCAAAGGGGACTATGAATGGGACAACTCCCGTGGGGGAGAGTGCTACCGGGTGATAGTACAAAAATGCAACGAAGGTGATAATACTGCAGAGCAATATGTTGGGACCCTAAAGGAAAATGTTGGAGGGTGTGATTGGGAGATGCAATTGATATTCAAAGGGAATGATTATATGCCAGTGTCGATCATATACCTGAAGGGGTTGAGTTGAGTTGTGATGACCAAGTACCTGCACACATGAAACGAAATACCCAACGTGAACAATATCTGAAGATAAATAATATATAACAATTATTTGATAATTTTGAACATGAGCATCCGTACCTGGACGTAATGTGAGAAAAAGGCTCCCCTAGGGATGAGTGCAGATGGTGACATAGGGAATGTGACTATGTAGGCGGTGGGACCTTGATCTTATGGCTAAAGACGGATCGAAAAAACGATACTATGAGCTCTTGTAACCTAGTGTGGAATTTTGGAAAAAAGGGACTATATATGGTTGTGGGGCCCACAATGCCACCTCATTTGTACCCGCTGCTATAGTGAATTGGCGTGAGTATTTGGATGAATTTATGAGATTACGAGAGTTCAAGATAGTCAATCCAAGATTTGTGAGAGTCAGGTTAGTGGTCCCATGCTCCATCACAGTAGGTAGGTTCTATTTTTCTGGTAGGGGTCATACAGAGGGTCGTACTACGATATTTTTTGGGTTGTAAACTATGGTCGGGGGTAATATTTCTTCGGGGAAATGAACCGAATAATTGGGAGGATTTGGGGGGAAATACTTAGACAGTCTATCCATGAAACATGGAGGGGTGGCAAGTGACTTAGTTTAAGGGGAGGTGATGTGAACACTATTTGGAGAAGGAATAGGGGGAATCACTTGTATCACAGGGGGTGAGGTGGTTTGATGATTTTGAATAAGGTCCATTTGAATACCCCTGTATTCAATGATCAAAGGACACTCGTATCTGAAATGATCAAGTGATTCACAAAGAGATCAAGGGAACCTCATCCATTCGTTGACTAAGGTTGAGACATAATGGATGTCGGTGACGTGGGTACCCAACGACGTGGGTGGAGAGGGGTCTTGATGAAATCTTTAGCGTACCATCGTTAGCATGTGTCAAAACTAAGGTAGAGTGGGGAAATGATGAGTGTAGTGGCCATACTCTGAACATATGGCACACATGAATTTGGTTCTCAACCCTTTACTGCATGTATTAGGGGATGTTGTGGTAGTACTAGGTGTGTTTGGTCAAGTGGAAAGTGATGTGGTTGCTCGAGGGAGTTGGATCAAATTGCGTAATTTGGGGAGAGAGAGACATCTATTAGTAGGGTGTCCCTCTCTCTTGCAGAGTTCATAAGGAGGTTGAACTTGATGAGGAAGTGGAGTGGTGGGTCTTTCTTCTTCCATATGCCCCCAGTCGTAGCGGTGGTACCAACCAGTGGGGTTGATGGTGGTGTGGTTGGAATTAGTACTGGAATATGCATCGAGATTCCCTCTTATTGGGGAGGGAGGGATGGTTGAGGAACCATCACGGGTGGGTGTAGATACCATACTAGAATGGTGAGTACCATGTTGGGAAGGGTAAGCGTTGTGGCTACCTGAAAATCTTGTATGCCTGGTGGGGGGTATAAGAAGGGGATTTGAGTGATGGCTTGGAGAATTGTCTCCCAAACCGGGATTTGACCTTGGGGGAGGGTGAAATTGGGGATAAGTGGTGTCATAGGGTTCTCAGGGGATTCCTGAGGTAGAATTTCTTCAACTGGTGGGACGTCAAGAGGTGGAGAAGCCTTAGTTGGAGGAATGGTATCTCAAGTTTCAGTTCCATTAGAAGATATGACACACACTTATGTTGAGGGGTGAATGAGAAATGGTGCTCCATGGTATTCCCCCAACAAAGATGGGTCTTTGAAAATTTTGTGGCCCATATCCATGAGTGGATATGCGTCAGAACTAGTACGGATGAGAGGTAATATGTTATCAATTTTGGAGTAGTGGTTAGGTTCATAATGTGAAACTTGGTCAATCGTGATGATTTTCCCATTGTGGGGGAACACCATCATTCGAAACACAGAAGAGGCCACTGCCTTCATAGCGTACATGTAGCTATGTCTAAACAAGATGTTGTAATCGATCGGGGCATCGATAACCTCAATTTAAATACGGATGGTTTTTCCCCCGAGTTCAATGGGGACATTTTGAAAGATCCCTTTAGGGGAGGATGGTCGACCATCATAAGCTCTTAAAGTGATGGCGGATGGTATCAACTCAGGGGAGCCAAGTTGTTTCCATACAATTTTGGACATGATGCATGTGTATGCACCTTCATCAATGATACATCGATGAACTGTGATGTTTTGAATCTTAACTGGTATCTAGAAAGCTACCAAAGTAGGGAGTCAAGGTTATCCACAATCTAGATCAAATGTGACGAGTCTAGTATAATCTTGGTCAACTTCCCCCAAGGTGGAAAACAAGGATTTTTTTTGAGTTGGACAGGTTTGGAGGACCTCCAATATTGACATGGCTACAGGGGATTGTGCCAAGTCATCGACCAGAGTGTAATTATGGGATGCCCTAGCCTGAGGGTTGTTGATATTATTTCGTAACAGGATGTGATGGATACGAATGGCGGGTTCATTGTTAGGGTGTGGAATCATCAAGGGTTGTCCGACTGTAGATGGAGATGCTTCTGAGGTGGTAGGATTAGATTCAGGGGGTGCGTTGTATTGACAACTGCACGTTTGAAAAATAATTGATTCTTCATTATTAAGGAGGATACTGTGATCTGTCGGATTTCCAGGGTTTTGATACTGGCCCATTGGTGGTGGGGAAGGATGTACCTCCTATTGTGTATTCATCACACCTTGGTGTGGAATAGGGTTTTGAAACATGGTCGGGGCTGGTTCTTTCAAATATTTTTGTGGGGCTTGCTAAGGGGCAGGTGGCCCTAGAGGACGTGGCGCGTTCATGGAGTCTTTCATCCATTTGAATTCAAAAATTTGGGGGCAATGGCAAGTATAATGACCATGCTCACCACAAAGAGCACAAGGGAAGTTTGTCTGGAGGTTGTTGTTCGTTCAGAAGTTCATCCTGGGCGTTTGTTGTTATTGTCCCCTTGGGGGTTCTGGTTACCCTGATTCTGGTTGCCCCCACCAGGTTGGTTTGGTTGGGGGTGATTTCCCCCTAGTCCTGGGTTATTATTGTTTCATTTTTTCCTTTCTTTTTGGCATTATTCATCTAATGGATCGGATTTTCCGTATTCAATTGTTAAAAATTTTGAAATTGTTGAATGGGAGAGGGATGAAAAAAGTTAAAACTGACATGTGGTTGTCCTTGTGGAGGAGCAATCGGTTGTGGAGGACCAAGAAATGGAAAATACAGATTATTTTGTGGCAATGATCCGTAGGTTTCATAGGAAGGCACATTGCTTTCACTAGTGCCCAGGTTATAAGCTGAGGTAGAGGGGGTACCTAAACTTGGTTGAGAAGTCAGGCGCATGATGGGTGTCAGTAGGGGTCCACTCATGGGTGGAGGAAGAGCAATAGGATATGGTTGTTGGTAAAGGGGAGGAGGGTAATAAGATGGCCCTCCATACATCGGTGGATATTTGGGTGTACCGTACATAGGTGGTGGTTGGATGTATGGATTGTGGTGTGTTTTAGTACCAATCAATCCATCTGCTACATGAGACATCCCAGGTTTTTCCTAGTCGAATGGTACGGGTCTCGGTGCATCAGGTATTACTGTATATAAGTAACCAGATTGAGCATAAATGAGGTTGTACTGTTGAGCCTTGTTGATGGATTCCTCTTCAGTTTGGGGGAATGTGGAGGCCACATATTTGGCAAGGATAGAGACGAGTGATTTGAGAAACCAATTGAGACATTGTTCTTTGGTGGTTTCGGCTTTGCATAAACTACGTCGCCAATTCCATTCATGAATGTGGTCAGAAATATGTGTAGTTGAGGTTTGTTTTCACTTTGAAAACAGTTCTAGACCAATATCATGATGAACTAGTATTTGAAGAAGGCCAAGGATGCTTTGGCTAAGATTCAAAAGTCACATGGGACCCTGATTTTTCGTCCACATACCATTTGGCTTATGGAAGTATGAGTGTGCGATGAAATGATGGAGTCGTCCATGATTTTGCTCGAAGAGCACCATAAGTGTAAGGTCATGACATGGTTGGCAGGATCTTCCCCCGATTTACCTTCGAATTTGGGAATGTTTGAAGGTAGTTTCTTAGGCATATTGGGCCATGTGGGGTCATGCAATATACGGTCATTCGTGATTTTGCTCAAGTCAGGAATGTTGAGGGACGCCAAATATGGCATGGGGTTTGGTGGTGGAGGAATAGTTCCAACCATGTTGTTAGCAGGTAGTGGACATGACCCTTGAGGGGGGTTTGGAGGGGTTGTGCTTCTCCCTTGAGAATAATGTTTCCACCTACCTTCTTGTGAAGGAGAGCTAGTGGATGGATGGCCTTGGGAATTGGACCCAAGTAAGGTGGAACCAAGAAAATTTGATCCCAAAATAGTGGCACTCATAGGGGTGTGAGATGGTTGAGTCGGTGAGTTAGAAAGACTAGGAACTCCTTCTAGAAGAGGAGGGAGATTTTGCAAACATTTGGAACGATGGGGATTCTGTGGGTCCCCTATGATGTCCGACTAGCAAAGTGAATGTGTGAAAATGGTGATGAGAGCAATAAACGAACAAGAGATTTGTATAATTTGGACCTTCACAATATATCTTACAATCACATGTAATCAAATGAGCATAATACATAAATCAATTGAAAAAGAAGCATACATGTGGGTAGGTGGATTGTGTCCTTGTGTGAGAACAAAGAGAAAAAATGCTCATGTCCTAAAAATACGTAACGTCCTTCCTCTCAAATAGCATTGGACCTTCCAATAGCACTCAATAGTGGGGTCTGAAGCCACTGGAAGAGGAACTAGTGAAGGATTAAATAATCAGTTATAGTGAGGGGTAGAGGGTGCATATCTTGAAAGAGATGGCGATATTTCCCAATAGCCACACAAAATCTGATCAAGGTGCAATTGCATCCCACAATTTCCACCTAGGTAGATGTCCTAAATTTGGCCACTAGGTACCTCAGTCAAAGTGTGGCATTTAGATTTTCGGCCTCAGAAATGGGTCATGGGATGGATCCCTTCTAAGAGTTGGGTAACTCAAGGGGGGATGCACAAAACAACTGGACCACGTCCTTCGACCCTTCACGGGTATCTCCCTGCCTTATGGTGTTAGGAAATCTTGACTTGGAGGATTTTAAAGCTCCTTATTTCTCAACTTATAATGTTTGAATAAGTGAGAACCAAATAATGGAGGGTTATTTGGATGCCTACCCCCGAGATCCTACCTAGATGATCTAAAATTAAAGAAGACTTGAAAAACTTGAAAATTATTGCAAGTGAAAGTTATGTGTTTAAAGAAAATGGATCAGTTTGCAACACATATATTAAAGGATTACTCATGCAAAATACATATATACAACAGCATAATCAATGAACATAAGCACATAAACACAACAATTTGATAAAGGAGTTCACCCCTCTCTTGGGCTACATCTCCTGGTCCAGCTTCCAATGGATCATTATTATTAATTGATCAAAGTGCTCAAAAACATGTCTTACAATGCTCAAACTGACAAATTGACGGCTCCAATGGCTTCAGAGCGTCCAAAAACCCCTTTCTGGGCTCTTTCAGCACCTCAATCGGTCGAAAAATGAAGAAGTTAGACCTCCTGGAAGTCTCCCTCTTCAAGCTTGTTGTCTCTGCATCTACAAATTGCACCCTTGTCATTTGAACCTGGCTCACACGCAATTTAAAGCATGAAAACCCAGCATCGAGCGCAACCGCGCCAATGGTGCAAACTATAGGATGGTTAAGGGCGTGCCAGCCCCTAACCGCCTAGCACCTGGGCGTGTGGAAGTCATGTGACCGTGCGCATTTGGCAAAAGGGCTAAACGACCTAACCGTTCCAACTCCCGCACACTTAAACTTGGGTCATATGAAAAGGCAGCATATAACCATATGCCAAAGTGTTTAACCATTCAAACTATATTTAAAACCCCACGCATATACATATATATAGTGGACACATGAAACAACTATGTGACCGACCCCCGCCCATATATACATTTATATGACTTTAAAAACATTGCAAATCGTTATATGTTAAGTCACATGGTGTGGGCATATTGGTCGACGGTCTTTGTTAAAGCTTTACGCCTGTGGGGAGGTCCGGGGGTCAAACCCCACGGACTCCATAAGTTTTACATAACAACCATAAACCAATAAAGGGGTGCCACGTGGTAGCCCATGATTGGGCCACGTGGCACCTTACCATTAGCCAATGAAATGCCACATGTCACCATCTGATTCGACAACTGCTAACCAATAAAAACTTGCCACGTCACTCCTGCCACATCATCGTACAATCTGTACGGCCTTGCCACGTCAGCCCGTACAGACTGTACAGTTAACACAAAAAAATTTGTCTGTTTGACTTGACGAACAGATCACTATATCTCTCACTCCTGACGTCCGTTTGAGACAAAACAAGTTGTGTTGGGTTCGCAACGATGAGGCCTACGATCTCGTCTGGTTTGAAGCAATTCCGAGAACTTTGAATTTTTGAGCAAAATTTGATCCCTTGATCACACCTCCCCATTGGAAAGCTTTTGGACCTCCAAAAGACTATTTTCAGTCTATGTGAAGATGAGGGTAAAGTTCCCTCACCCTTCCAACCTCAATCCACTTGGCCTTGCTTGGATTC
>SNQJ01S0022201.1:293081-312167 GCA_010110895.2 Picea sitchensis | reverse complement strand
TCACATCCACCCACAGAAGGCGTAGGTCACGTTGAAAGTGATGGTGATGAAAGGTATGGGAATGGGAGGAATGTTCACCTTCAGTCTTTGGAGGTGCGTCAGAGAAAGGGTCATCTGTAGGGATCTTCAGTTTGGTGCAGAGTGATGCAAAGACAGATTCAAGTTGGGTGGTCAATTCATGTTTGACTTCCTCCATTGAGGACTGCATGGTAGTATTTATGGTTGTATCGATGGAGGAAACATTGGCACTGAGTTGTTTTACTTCTTGTTGGGTCTTGAGGAGACCAGATTGCAAGGTGTTGAAGCGAGCTTCCAGGTCTTGGCTACGGGTATGGGACATGAGGATGGGTGAAGTAAAAAGGGGCGAGCGGGGTCAATTTTTTTTCCGAAAAATGATATGGATGAATGTGATAAGGGCGAAGAGATGAATCCAATGGAATAGGTCTCAAATAATGGTGAAAAAATTTCCAGAATTTTTACAGTAATATAAAGTCTTTTTATAGTAATATAATTTTTATTTTTATTTTTTTTACACTTGCGGAGTTATACTCCGGTCTGAAGAATACTGCAGCAATGAAATCCCCAAATGCTTAACCAGTAAGAAAAGTGTAGTGATTTGACAACCCGAACACAGTTGTGCTACAACAGATCTTGTCTGTTTTAATTTTTTTATGTTTCTATCCCCCAAGGGTTAGGTATTCAAGGGTTCTACAAACAAGGGTTTTCCCTGTGCTATAGCTCTATGATATACGTGTGGGGTCCAACAATAGTACTCGGCCCAATATCTCAGGGAAATAAATAAGGAGGATAGACCATACCCATAGTTGTACTACCTGACTACCTAGGTACTAGAGAGTATCTTCTCGAGTGTTGTTCTCGGTGCCACTATAGCAGTCAGGTGGCCAATTAGTTTATCTAAAGAGGGCTTTAGTAAATCTAGGTCGATTCGTACACAAGTGTTTTCTGATGCGCTACCACACGAAGGGGTACCAATAGGGTTACAAGGGTGGCCAACAGATGTGCGCTTAAGAACCACTTGTATTTCATGCGTGTATGAATCCCTCAACCGCAGGTTTATGCATGTAATGATAGATCTCTATGGCTTAAAGACGTTGGAATACGTCTCTACACTGAAAAAAAATTCCCACAATTTCTGCCAAGGAAAGTGCTCTGATACCACTTGTAATATACCAGATATAAAAGTATGCAAAACAGAAATAAAATGCTAGAAATGGCAGAATAACAGTAATATAACCAGCATAATCTCCACAATAACACATAAATGATATAARAACAACAACAAAAATAGCAATTTGATTCAGAAATCAATGTTCACGGGCCTCTTCGAGGGGGCAACCTCCAGTCGAGCAGCGCTCTGTTACAATAATATCCAAGCTAGGGTTTTCATACCCTCAACCCTTATTTATACTAAATATGTCTATCAAGAGAAGCATCTAGAGGAAGATCCTTCTAGAAGTGGAAGATTCTATTAGGTCTTCTTACATCCGCCTTATTCTATTTTAATGAAAGGCCTTATTAATATTTACCTTTATTACATCTGAATATATTGCTCTACCTATGTGCGGGCTAGGACCCTAACAATCTTTAACCATCCCCCCATTAGGATTCAGCTTGGATTTGAGGGTCAAATCAAGTTGGGATCCAGTACAAAAGTGGGTGAGGGGCCAACAAGAACCATAAATGTGTCATTCATAGAAGTGTGTGGATTTTCTCATACACATTCGTGCATATAGTGCATTTTGTTCTCTATGGGCTTCTTTGGCCCATGCACTGTGTACGCGCTTCCTTTAGTGTGTCAACGAATGTCAATTTTTTGACCAGTTGTATAGTTTTTACCCCTTGGAAATGAATTTTTGGTGTTGCAAGTGAACTAATAGGTGTTTGGAGATGTTGTATTCCTGTAAACATTTGCATGCAATGTTGGGGATGAAATTTCAATGATAACAATTAGCTCTGATGATATCAAAAAGGGAATATTCTTTAATGCTTCATGCATAGGTGGCCAAAAGTCGAAGTTCCAAGCCAGAAAAGTGTATGAGGAATAGCTAAATCAAGTGATGACAACAACATGACATTAGTGCCACATCATCATCACTTTAGTACCATGTGTTTGTTTATTATTTCTCTTTCTCTTCTAGGGCTGACCCAAGTTCATATCTCAATAGGTTTCCAACAAAACCATCTAAAACTATCATCTCTCCTGGTAAGCCAGAAGGCAACACAATGCATAGAGTGCACTATGCAGCCTCACCCAAGATAGATTTATGGGTGATTGCAATGCTCAAGTGCTTGCAGGCTAGGAATGAGTGGGGATCTAGTAATGTATTTTATCTTCTTCATGCATTCATCATGTTATTCGTTCAAATATTATTAGGATTCATTCATATTTTAAGCCCATGCATGCATTTTAATATATCTAGCTTAACCATTCATTCATTCATAAACTAATCACTGGCAGAAGGTAAACATGCAAGAATCATCACATCATACACAAATTTTATTGGGGTTCACCCCCTCCTGGGCTACAGCCACAACGATTTGGCTTCTCTTCTCTTTTATTTAGTTTTCTGCAAAATATGGCATTGCGTGCATTACATATTCCATCATACAATCCTGAAGAGGTTCAAGAACCTATGTGAGATGGACTAGATAACACAAGGCTCCTCATCCTATGACCTAAACCTCAAAATATATCTTACTTGACTCTTGATCTCACCTTGGGATTACAATTATTCAACAACTATGAACTTACAACCGTTGAACGCAACTGAACCCCGACCTAAACCTCCTAGGTTCTTATTTATACTATTTTACATGCTTATAGTCATTACAATATTCATGAAAACCCAAACCCTATCATGGTTAGTATTTTCTGCCTTCTCGCCTTGCATTCTTCTCCTCTTGCATGCTAATTTTCCTCATGCATGTTGTTTTTCCTCATGCGTGTTTCTTCTCCTCATGCATGTTGTTTTTCCTGCAATTTGTTCTTCTCCAAAATTAGGCATGCGCTCGAAATAACCTTTCTTATAAAAATAGGCTTGCTCCCAATAGGCCCCCAACACTGACATGTGGCTCGTCTCGAGCCACTTAGGTGGTGCACACTCCCTGAACAACCTCTTCCAAGCTGTGGAATTTCCCTTCTAGCTCTTCCCCTTTTGCTCTGCCTTATGCATCTTTCTATGTGAGCTCTTCTACTCACTACGTTGTGATATACTCTAAATTCTTCACTCTCCACATGATCTTGAGCCATTCTCGTCTTCTCCTTCCCCAGTTTCACAATTATATGTGTTTCCTTCTCTTGGAGAGGTTCTAACTGGGCTAGCCTTGCTTGCTTATTATTTTGTGCAGTCTTCAATTCTGCATGTAGGGTCTTCATCTCATGAGCGCCCTTCACTCGCTTTGTGATGCTCATGGAATTTTCCTCTTCTTCAGCTCCTGGATTGCAGTGTTGATTACCTCCTCTTTTTTATCCAGTTGTTGGATCCTATCATATTCTTCCAGTATTGTCCATAGCTGTGTAGTCTTATCAAAAAATTGTGTGACCTTTTTAGCTTGTTTTTGCATCACTTCCACTTGTAGAACTCTGTGTTGTTCCCTTTCAGCCAGAACTTCTAGAGGAGTAGTTTGGGTTAATTTTTATTTAATCTCCTCGATCTCCTTCTTGTAGTTCTCGAGTATCTTCACGATGATTTGGATCTGTTCTTCCAAATTTCTCATGGATGCTTGCACATTGTCTGGAATCCTTGTAAAAACTTCCTTCAGCTTCTTCTCTAGATTATATTTTCATTGTTTCTCCTCTTTTGTATTGAGATTTACTTACTCGACCACCAATTCTAGGGAATCCTTTCCATACCTAGTTTCCTGTAATTCTGTCGCATATGTCCTTGCGCGCGATTTCACTTCCTGCGTGACACTGACTTGAAATTTGTACAGTGCCTTTGTTGGTATCTTCTCTAGTACTAACTATACATGTGCCATATTCTTAAGTGGTGTTTGGGCTATAGCCTTGTCCATATGCAACATTTTTTATGTTACTTGGAATCTTGGACTCACCTGTGCCATGATCTGGATGGTTTGTTCTTCACTCAGTGCGGTCCTTTCCTCTGCTTATATCACTGAGGGGAAAGGTTATGTTCTCCTCTCATATTTTTGTGGTGCTTGTATTTGTTCTAGGGCCTGCTTGATGCCGACCAACTCATTCTATATCCTTCCTCTTTGGTGCTCGACCTATTCAAACTCCTTAGTTGCGTGATATTGTAATATCTCTACGACAATATCGACATCATCCTCGATGATTGTGTACTCAGGTATATTCTTATGAGCCTTGGCCTTCTTATGTGGTCGCTTCTATGTATAATTGGTCGCTTGGGTGGCCATGTTTCTTGTGGAGTGGATGCCTAAGGGGTTACCTATGTCTTCATGTCCCCCTTTCCTTTTTCTTCCTACATCGAGGCAATGTCCTTCTTTCCTGACTGTGCATCCTTCTTTGGAGAACTTCCCTTCTTCTGTTGCACTGGCTTCTAATTGGGCTTCCTATATTGTGTCAATTTTTTGGGCACAGAACTATCTCCTACAAGTGTCTTGGATAACCCTTCCTCTACTTCCTTTCCCTTTGGCATGTCCTTGGTGAGGATTGGGATCTTCCAGTCATCCTACTAGTCTCACATTGCCATTTCAAATTCCTTTGCATTGATGCAAAATTAGAATTGCATCCATTCTTTTGTTGGGTTCCTGCATGCTTGGATCCACATATTGTGGTGCATGGCCCTAAAGTTGGCTATGCCCTAATACTGAGTGAACACTTCCAGAGTGATCCTCCAGGTGTTGGCTATGTTGTCCTGGATATCGTTGAGATACCACGCAAAGGTACTTGAGTTTCCACTTCTTCTCTTTGTATCTGATGTGCCTCCCATGGACATGTACCACATTGTGCGACATGGGCCTACTCTATTGCAAAAATAAGAGTAGGGAGGCTCCTTCCACCTAATTAGTGCTATCAAAACTAGCAGCCAAGAATAGTGGAACTTTGTTCCCAAGTCTTGTGCGTCCTTGCAATCGTCGAGGATAGGTTCAGTAGATATGGGGCCCATCTAATGATGGTGTCATTTTCACACTGATCTGCAGTTGCGGTAACCCCTATAAGGACCTCTTCCTTGTGGAATTTGGGTATCAATTTGCACTTCGTTAGTTTTGTGTCCATATTGGTGGTTGCATCACTAATTCTCTTCATGATAATCTCACGCGAGCCTCTCTTTGTCCTGTATGTCTTCTTCATTTCTTCGGTGAAATCCCTTTCCTTCGTCTTGTCATCTAGGTACTGCACGAGACTCTCTTTGTTTGAGGGTAGGCCTGTGATGAATGTGATGATTTATACATCGATGGATATAGGTTCTTTCAGCCATAAGAATCCTCTGTGGAGGAATTTCATCAATTGCTTGACATAGTTATTCACTTCTTTCCCCCTGTCGAAGTGGGGAATATCCACCAAGTTCAAAATCCTTATGTTTTCCAAACCTGTCGCCCACTGCTTTGGCTACTGTATTGGGTCTCCAAATGGCCAAGTGCCCAGGCTCTCCATGTATACTTGTTGCACAAATTATGGGAATTGTTTTTTTTTGGCCACATCATGGTCCAAGTATCTTAGCCTTTCCACACACCCCAGTATATTTGGCATGGTGTGAAACCCCTCTGGAATGTGTGGTAGCACGATTGAGGCATAAGGATACTTATGCGGACATCGTGCGATGGTTTTTTTTCCCTTTCTTCTTACCGGCATGGTAGAGGTACCAGCCTATGGCTCTTTCTCTTCCCTGCCTGACTCTAGATTCCCTATAATATCTTCCACTTGTCATTCCTCCTACTATATGGACCCTACCACAAGTTTTGGTCTCACCGCGTCAGACTTTGTCCACTCACTGTCGCCCCCATTTGTTCTATGGGCTACTTCGGCCCTCGTAGGTTGTTGTGGGTTTCCTGTGGTGACTTATTCATGCATATGCACATTTTCGTGTGAGCCAATATCCATCTCGGATGTCATCATGGCTTGTTCTTCTTCTTCTACCAGTGTAGCATTCATTGGTTCAACCTTTGACGAGGTAATTGCATCAAAATCGACAACTCCCTCTCTTTGTGTCGTTTCCTGCACTGCCTCTGCAATTTCTTGTGGTGACCTGAGACTACTTCGGGTTTTGTGTGTTCTTTAGCTTGGTGTGTCAACCTTTCGAGGTGCCATCATGGGTATTTCTTTCTTTTTTGAATAAGATTCACCTACTTCAATCTCTGCACTTTTCCTGTTTTCCTCTCGTCTTTGTACTCTCTAGCTCCATGAATTTGCAATTTCATAATAAGTCTTCTTTGGCCCATGTTTATTCTTTATATAGAGGGTATCATTATTTCCTTGAATTGTCTCGGATAAGTTTATTTATTTTTTATTAATGTGTTGAATCTTGTCGAGTACACTTCATTCAATTCTATAAATTCCCCAATTCACACCTTTTTTCCCTAACAGTTGTTTTTTCTCTTTTTCAACCATTGGCCCCTTTTTCACTGCGTTGTACTTATCCTTAGTGCATCGTGACTTTTCCTTAGTGCGTGGTGTTTTTCTTTCTGTCATCCATATGCTACGCGTGGTCACTTTTTTTTTTGTCGTGTTGATTCGACTATTTCTGTGCATAATGTTTCCCAATATTTTTGTATTTTCTTTATTTTCTATTTTTGTATTTCTTTTTCCCTCTTTTTCTCCTTTTTATTTATTTTTCTCATTTTTTTGTCCTAATATTTGTTCTAGTACACTATATACATGCCTTTCTCACTACATTGTGACTTTTAAGGGTTAGGAGGTCAATTGTCCCTATACAATTCCAGTCAACTACCGTTGATCATTCCATTGAGTTATGTTCCTCCCAAGTCCTTTAGATGTACAGATCTCCCATCTATGACAGTCTTTACTTCATATGTCCCTATCTAATGCATTCTCAACTTATCAAGATATTGAAAAAAAATTATGTCATAGAGCAGGACTAGGTTTCCCTCCTTAAAACTCTTCTTCTTAATATGTTTGTCATGCCAGGATTTATCTCTTTCTTTATGTACTTCCTAGTGAAATCCTGCCAAAATCATGTTCTCTTCCATATCCATTAGTTGATTTAACATCTCCTTTATTGTGCCTCTTTATATCATGTTGGTAATTGTTTTTACGCGTAGACTGGGTACCATAAATTCTAATGGTACCAATACTTCCTTCCCATACACCAATCTGAATGGTGTCTTTCCTGTCAACTTCTTATATGTGGTCCTATATTCCCATAGTAATGTTGGTATTTTCAAGTCCCAATCATCCATGTTGACATTGCAGATATTTGTCAGAACATTTTCCAAGATCTTATTGAAGGCTTCTACTGTTTCATTTTCCTGAGGATTGTATGGTGTACTCTTCTGGTGATAAACTTCAAACTCCTCAGTCATAGCCTTGATGGTATTGTTGATAAAGTGATTGCCTTGGTCACTCATCAAAATCCTTGGACATCCAAATATGGTGATCACTTTCTCAAACAAGAAGTGTGTTGTTGACTCTACGCTGCAATCCTTTACTGGTGTTACTTCTACCCATCTTGTTAAGTATTCACTCACAGTAATGATATATCTAGCTCCTGACCTTTTTTTTGGTGGGTTGATTGGACCCACAAAGTCTATTGACCATTTTTCAAATACCTTCAAAGTTACTTGTGGTCTTAGAGGCATCTCATTCCTTCTGTTGGGTTTTTCAACCCTCTGACATACATCACATTTCTGGAAATATTCCTTGGCATCTCTATGGACTGTTGGTCACCATAATCCTGCATGCAATACCTTTTGCGCAGTAGCTTTTCCTGCATAGTGTCCTCTAGCTATACCTTTATGAGATTCTGCCAAATTTTTGGGCCTTTCATGTTCTAATACATGTCTTCTCAAAATACTATATGTGCCCATCTTATATAAGTGTTCTACAATAATTTGATAGTCTGTAGCTATGACTACCATATTTTTCTTCTTCGCAGTGCTAAACTCTTGTGGCTCACTCCATGTACTTAAGTATTCAATAATATCATCAAGGTATTCATCGGCTACTTGTACTGAAAATAGTTGTGCATCCGGGAAGTTTTCTTCCAAATTGGTAGGTTCTTCTCCATTAGTTACCCTTGACAGGTGATCAGGTCCTGCGTTTATCTTCTTTGGTTTGAATGTCACTTAGAAATCAAATTCTTGGAATAAAAATAACCATCTACAGATCCTCCCCCCCCAACACTAACTTGTTGACTAGATATTTGAGGGTGGAATGATCTATGAACATCTTAAAGTGTTTACCGAGTAAATAGTGCCTGAACTTATGAAGTGCATATACCATGGCTAGGCCTTCTCTTTCTGAGGTGTTGTAATTCTTCTCTAATTCTGACAATTTTTTGCTTGAAAAGGCTATAGGATGGTTTAAGTCCCTTGCACCTAGTTGCGCTAGAATTTCTCCCAGTGCTATGGTTGATGCATCTACATGCACGTGAAATGTATTTTCACAATCTGGGAATACTAGGATAGGTCTTGTGACCATATTTTCTTTTAAGCTATCCAACCCTTGTTGACAATCCTTATTCCACTAGAATCTGATATCCTTCTTTAACATTTTTTCCATTGGTGTAGTAATCTATGCATACCCCTTTATAAATTTCCTATAATAGCCTGTATGTCCCAGTGTTTCTCTCAACTAGCGCACTGACTTTGGTGGTGGTAAGTTGACAATGACTGCAATATCAGTAGGATCCACTAGTAAACCTTGTTTATAGACTATATGTCCCAACAATATTCCAGAAAGTGTCCCAAAAATGTGTTTCTTGATGTTCAATGAGATCTGACATTGTCTGCATCTTTCCAACATTAGTCTTAACACTTCTACATGATATTTTAAAAGACTATATACAGTCCAGTCATCCAAATATACTTCTAAAAACTAATGTATGAATTCCTTAAAAGAATCTATGACTACACTTGAAAATATGGTTGGTGAATTCTTCATCCCAAATGGTATGACTATGTATTGGTAGGATCCCCATTCTGTAGAAAAAGTGGTCTTATACATGTCCTATGGAGATATTTTGATCTGATGGTAACTTGAGAATCCATCTGTAAATGAATATGCTTCTTGGCCTCCCACATTCTCTAAGACTTCATCTGTAAATGGGGTAGGGAAAGGGCATGTAAGAAAGTATCATTAAGTTTCCTCAGATCTACATAAATCCTTATGCCCCCTTGTTTCTTTTCTTGTAATACTATAGGACTTATCCATTAATATTCCTCTACTAGTTCTATGATACCAGCTTCCAACATTCTGTCATATTTTTCTTGCACTTTCTGCTTATATATTGGATTCAATATGTAAGGTCTCATCCTAATTGGTCATGCCTCAGGTTTGAGAGGTATATTCATCTCTCCTAGCTCTCCTGTTATGTCTTTCATCTATGTAAAGGTCATTCGGAACATGTCATTGTATTCGCGTAGTAACTCTGTTATTCTTTCTACTGTTTTTTCATCCCAATAGTCTCCAATACTTATCATTTTAGGATTTTCAGTCATCCCAATGTTGACTTTCTTAACTTTGATTGGTGCAGAAAATAATTCTAAATCCAAAGATGGACCTTCCACCTCTCTTTCTCCTTCAATTTATGTAATCTGAGTGTTGCACAGGTCATCTTCATGATTTCAACCTATGGTTCATCAATAAATATCACACCACTTATTTTCTTCATAACTGAATCAATGTTGGGTTTCTCATGTTCAAATGAGAAAGTTACTACAAAGTTATGTTGTAATGATGGCCATTCGGTAGTGCCTCTGTGCATCTCCTAGTCTACATACCAGTTCTTTGGGATTCCTTTCAATGTATGGATGAAGTGATGAAGCCATTCTTCTGGTGGTGTCATCCTCCATTGTGTTATGCACTTCTCCAAGTGTTTTGTTGGTGTTCCTTTCCCATCATACCTCTACATTTTACTGCTCCCCTATTCTACGTCGAATATAATGCGCAGTAGTCGTTTACATTGGTACCAGTCCTTAATTGTTTATTTGTGTGCACCCTATCATCTGGTAGGTGTGGCCTTGAATGAAATATATAGGGATAATAGCCTCTAATTTTCTAATACTTCCTCTTCATATTTTGTCAGAAATTCCTCTAGGTCATTTACCCCATGAAAACTGGGAGGTTCTCTTATCTCTGTACCAACCCATCTTATTGTGCGGTCTATTCTTTCTCACCTTCTTGTGCAAACTTCATGTAATCGTTGTTTCCAATTCTCCAAACCTGTATCTGAGTCGGAAGCACATGATGTGATTCTTCTCCAGCTGAGTACCCCATCTACAGTTGGTTTGAAATAATCTTCTTCTCACACGGTGGTTCTATACAACTAGTTTATTTCCTCTAGATATAAACAAGTGGGTTCTACAAACCTCTGAATTTTACTACTCCCTTGTTTTGCATCGAATCTAATGTGCAGTAGTCATTAACATTGGTACCAGTCCCGAATTGTTTATTTGTGCACACCCCACCATATTGCATGTGTGGCCTTGAGTACAATATCTAGGGCTAAGAGCCTCTGATTTTCTAATACTTCCTCCTCATATTTTGTCAGAAATTTATCTAGCTCATTTACCCCATTAAAAATGGGAGGTTCTCTTATCGTTGTACCAACTCATCTTACTGCGTGGTCTATTCTTGCGCACCTTCTTGTGGAAACTTATTGTAATCATTTTTGCCAATTCTCCAAACATGTATCTAAGTCGGAATCACATGATGTGATGTTTCTCCAGCTAAGTATTCCATCTGTAGTTGAGTTGACATAATATTCTTCTTGCACAGTGGTTCTATACAATGGGTTTATTTCCTCCAGATATAAAAAAGTGGGTTCTACAAACCTTTCTCCTTTTGACGGATCTAATGGCCCAATGACTATACTCACCTGATTCAAACGTCATTTTCCTTGTATTCAAGTTGATTATGGCCTGGTTATCAAATGCCCAATCCATTCCAAGCAATGTTGGATAAAGTGTTGTGCCATATATTATTTCTATTATTTCAAAATTTTCCATACTGCGCACTCCATCCAAATGTATTGTCACACCTTTAAGTCTTTCAATTGGTAGCACTCTTTGTTGATTTTCTAATTTCAGTTGGATATGTGAATAGCCTAGTATGGTTTCTCCCTTACACTACCATGTCTTCTTAGGTAAAACATTTACTTCATAGCCTAAGTCCAGTATAATATCACCCATATTGAAATCTCCAATGTTGGCATTCATTCTAAATTCTTTGCTTGTCCTTCTTCTTGCATGGAGATGATTGACTATTTTCTATTATAATTTCCCTTCTACGTCTGTGTTACATATTTATAGCATATTTTGTAAGATCTTAACATATGATGGATCCTTTAATAACTTAACATAGGATTGTAGAAAATTTTTTATGTTACTTACTTTATCTAAAGGTTGTGCTTCACTAGTGTGGTCCATTGAGAAGGGCATCGCATACATAGGAGAGTTCTGATTTTGTTGCGCGATTGATGTAGGTGCAACATTTTTCTTGAGAAACTCCTGTGTTGCCTCCTTGAATGTTTCCTTTTCTTTACGTGCATCAAACTACTTATGTGGTTTGGTATTCTTCTTCACCCAATGATGTGTGTAAACATGCAAGAATCATCACATCGGACACAAGTTTTACTATGGTTCACCCCCTCCTGGGCTACATCCACAAATATTTGGCTTCTCAATTATTTTGTTTAGTTTTATGCAAAATATGGTGTTGCATGCATTACATCTTCCAACATACAGTCCTGAAGAGGTTCGAGAACCTCTGTGAGGTGGACTAGATCACACTAGGGTCCTCATCCTGTGACCTAACCCTCAAAATCTAGCTTACTTGACTCTTGATCTCACCTTGGGCTCACAATTATTCAAAACTATGAACTTACAACCGTTGAACACAATTGAACCCCGTCCTAGACCTCCTAGGTTCTTATTTATACTATTTTACAGGCTTATAGTCTTTACAATCTTTATCAAAATCCTAACCTTATCATGGTTAGGCTTTCCTGCCTTCTTGCCTTACATGTTTCTCCTCTTTCATGTTTCTTTTCCTCATGCATGTTTATTTTCCTCATGCGTGTTTCTTTTCCTCATGCATGTTTATTTTCCTCATGCGTGTTTCTTTTCCTCATGCATGTTTCTTTTCCTGCCAGTTGTTTTTCTCCAAAATTAGGCATGTGCTCAAAATATCCTTCCTTCTCAAAATAGGCTTGCGCCCAACACCATGATAGATCCACGTGGAATTTTTTTAAGTAGTCATGTCATATCAGAGTGGAATACACCAATGGCCATGATAGGGACATTTGGTGAAAAATTATTGGTCAAAGTAAATAAATCGAAGAATATTCCATCATGCCTTGATTTATGTGCCGACAAATATGTCTATTCATTTCCATCAACGGTTGGGATCTATTCAGAATGAAATAGATCAATTTATTTGAAAAGGACACATTGCATTTTATAGAGACATGTGACGAGTTAAAATCAGTGATAGTGAAGTGGATACATGGCAGTGGGATCCATGGTTATGAGTGAGACACATGGCATACTCATGGAAGATACATACAAGTCATCTGACGAAAACCTGGTGCAGTGGAGACGAAGGCTAGCTAGTGTGACTGTAGATATTGAACGATTGACAGTGGATGTTTTTGGTCATTTTTATTCTAAAAAGGTCATGTAGTATAGTCCATCAAAGAGTACATGGTCGTAGTGAATTCGACAAGATAACTCTGACAGGAAGAACTCTAAGAACCAACAAAAATCATTGATCAACGATCTAACGGTTGAGATAGTGCTTAGTGTTTCTGACTCACTATGGTTCCGATGACATGATCACAAATCAACAATAGATTTAATGAATATCTAAATATGATGTTTTTTGAGTGATAAATCACCAAGGTTCTGATAGGCCTGGTGGTCCTGACAAATACGAACACAAATCAACGGTGGAAATTAAATGGAAACCATGATCGAACGTTGGATGAGTGTTGAGGTCCTATGGTTCTGATAGGAAACTTGATTGTCCCAATAAACGTGATCATAGATCGATGGAAAAGATCAAATGGATAAATGATCATATGGCCACTAAGTGTCAAGGACCAATGAACCAGATTGCATGAAATGAAAAGTGTTAGGGTTTGATTTTGAGGAAGAGGCAAAGGGAATCAGAGCTGACTTGATGAGTATGACTTTGTATGTGGACAAATGGTTGAGTACACAAGATCTATAAATAAGTATCCCTTGGTTGAGCTAGTGTGTGAAAAAGGGGAAGATCTAAAATAGCGAGGAATTGGAGTAGAGTTCATATCTCATGAACCTTGTGGAGAAGAAAAGAGGACTGAATATTCTGTGAAGCGAGTTACTGTGGTTTAATATTCATTTCAATAAGAATTATTTTTTAAAGGAATTTCATATAATTTAATTTGGTGCCTATAGATAATTGGTGTCCTCTTTCATTTACAGGTTGGTTTCTGGTTTGCAAGTTGGTGCCTACAGATGATTGGTTTCCTCTTTCATTTATAGGTTAGTGCATGTTTCCAGGTTGGTTCTTGGTTTGTAGGTTGGTGCCTACAAAGGATTGGTGTCCTCTTTCGATTATAGTTTGGTACATGTTTGCAAGTTGGTGCATGTTTTATGAGTTGGTTCTGATAAGAGGATTGGTGTCCTCGTTATTCATACATTAATTGATATTCATTTATAAATGATTTTAAGGTCTTCATAATCTAGATTTCCATCAGTATGTTTGTAAATATATTGAATACTATATGTGATTATGATGAGTACATTTCTAGTATAACTAATTTCAAATCTAATTCCTAACTATGTTCAGATCAGAATAAAAGGCTTAAAATCATACAATATTGATTCACCCCCCCTCCCCTCGATACTATTAACCACTTCAATATTTAGTCCTTCATGTGCCTCGATACTAGTTTCTTTTCTGGTTCCATGTTGATCCATAGTAAGTTTGCTAATGATCATTCCATTTCCTTGATGATTTTTGTTTCTTTGCATAGTGTGGTGGAAATATACAACAACCTTAACTATCATCTCTCCTTTATTTAATTCTTCAACATGTGGTTCTTTTTATTCATTTATATCCTTAGCTTTGTCTTCCTTTTTATGCCATGATTGGGCCTTTTCTTCAAGTGTTTATGTAATCTCTTCTTCTAATTAAACCTCAAACTATTCTATAATGTGTCAGTAGGTACTACAATTAATTTCCCTACAAGGACTTCTTCAATTTCTGCCTTGGGCCCTTATTTCTTAGTAATATAAATAATATACAATGTAATTTTCATTTTTTTGTACCAAAGCTTCGAAAACATTTTTTGCACATTCGCATTAAATGTACAAACTAAGTCCATCCAAGGATATCCCAAAACAATATGCACGTCATCCATATCTATAGCATGAAAATATGAATGCAACAAATATTTATCCATAGTAATATTCAAATATTTAAAAATTTGAGCATTCTCACCCTCAACATGTGTGCTTTGAAAATGTTTTGTGGGAACTTGCAATCTTTTATCCAAATTAACATAGATGAATTTATGCTTGCTAGAAGGGTTTATATAAATAATATTGTTTTCATATTGAATACATACGTGAACCTATAATAGGAGTTTTTTGCATGAAAAAAAATCCGTGGTGCTCTCTTTATTGTTGGGTATGTGTTATATTCTTTGCACGACTAGCAAAAAAAAAATTGCCTTGGGAAATGTGTCACCTTTTTTACCTCGATTTTTATGTCCATTGTTGGGTTGCTTTTTGGCACATGGTTTTTTTTCAATGGTTTTCTATTTCCAATTAAGGGATTATGGTTGTTGACTAATCCAGCCCATTGGATGTCGCTGGCTCCTATATGTATATTGTATTGTAAACAATGTATGATGTGGACGAATATAGAATATGTTGGTTTTCCTAGTTTGGGTTTCGAGGGGGGAAATCTTTGTGTAATGTGTGTATTTACCATTGTATCTTTTCTTCTCTTTTACTGAAAATATGTTTGTAGTAAATAATTGTAAAAGGTTAAAATCTACATTTACTCTTCTTCCCAACATGATACCACTTGTCTAAAAATACTGTTACAAGGGAAAAACTCTTTATGGCTAAGGGTAAACCACAAAAAGACAGGTATGACTGTAGAAATCAACTCAATTCCAACATATGATATATAAAGTAATGTGCAACACAAGAAACAGGCCTAACTCGATCCAACGTTTGATGATGTTCCACCGTTGAGCACTTTGACCCAAAACTTTATACCTGCGATAAGTTCTCAACAAAAAAGAAAAGCAAGTATATATTGATGATATAAAAGGATTTATCACATCAGATAGCATAATCCATTAATAAACATTAAAAAAATGCCCATGGATAATAATCATATATTTTCAAGATACCAATAGGATGGGAAAGGAGTATTTATATTAATAATTGATCAGCAAAAGTGTCAACATTATAGACTTCCCTGTCGTCATGGTTTGAAACCAAGAAACCAAGTTCCTTCCAACTGGGTCCCCACCACTTCAATCCTCCACCAAAGGCAATATCATGAGAAAGAGGCAAAGAGGTCCTCTTGATAATAAGGGAAGAGCTTGGGGGTTGAATACTGTGTTCAAACTTGAGGGACAAAGGGATGCAGACTCAATATGAAGTAATTTCTCCAGAGTAACTTTGCTCTCAATTTGAATACTTTCTCCTCTTTTCCATAGCTCAAAATTGTGCTCTTATAGCCTTCAAAATGCAACTGAAGGGCCGAGTCGGAACATTTCCAATATATAGAAGGCCAAGGATTAGAAATCTTCTGTCGTGACATGGAAACCTGACCTCATTTTGTATTTTCTCGCACAAATCCTGATATACACAAGTTGTAGTGGAGCAGCAAGCGTATACGCATCTTGTATAACTGACAAGGAGCGGATATGTTGAAAATGTATGTTTTTAGCTCTAGATTCATCAAAAAGGGATAAAAATTCTGCATAGGGAAATGGTGAAAAGGCCCTCTGTGAAAGATAGCAATGGTGAGGAAAATCTTGCTATAACAGATGCACCCTAATGTGTAAGATCAGAGGAGTATATGCGATGACCGAAATACATTATAAATAACCCAGAAGTGGAGTGGTAGAGAACGAGTTGGACGAAATCAATTGCTCATTACATTATGTACTAACTTTGCATACATGGCTACCAAGAATACAATGCAGATCCATGTGAAAAATATACCAAACAAGTGTTCATGGCCATGAATAGGCAAATACAAATGTGGTTATATGCCAAAAGTTGTCATAGTCACAAACAAGGCCTAGTGAAACCAATCTCAAAAATCAATCTAAAGATATCTGTATACTATGTAGTACAATCTGATCTCCCATGATCACTGAATTCAAATAGGTATTGGTCCAATGAAATGGAAGCAACAGCTCAGGAAAGTTGTGGCCACATAGTGATGTCTTCAATTCTTCTACACTATCTGCCAATGGTGCAAGTCTACATCATGTGAATAAATGAGTTGAGTTCGAACACGATGAGACATCGTTTGATTACTATTCATTGAAGTATACCGTTAACAAATGCAAGACAACCTACCGATGATGAAAGTAGGTATCAATGCACCGAGTACATCTCTACAAATGTGAATAAAGGAGTTGGTTTCAAACACTTGAGAGATCCATTGATTAGAAAACATTGATGTATTCCCATCTATCAATGGCGAGAGATCCTGCCACTAATGACTGCAAGCTTCAAGGTACTCATAAAACTCTAGGTTCCATATCCAGAATAAATGTGTTGAATTCGATGGAAAGAGACCCGTTGAAAGGACAACATTGAGGCATCTCTCATCAGTCAGCACGAGGAACAAAGCAGGAGCTTCATGATTTGGTGGAGATCGAATGAAGAACATGTTCACGAACCAACGACCCTATGCATCTTTCATGTGTGCCAAATGCAAGCAGTACATGAAAAGGACCCTCTAAATAGCAGCCAATGATGAAAAATTGTTGACAAAGGTGAGGAAACCATCAATAAGGTTAATGGCATCCAAGACACTACACTAATCCCAAACTGTGTATAGATGTCTTACCGTCGAACACAAGGGAAACCATCCAATCAAAGACCAATGTCGATTGTTGGGTTCAAGGTGACCTACCAATGATGAAAGTAGGGCCAGGGTGCATGATAAGACCAAAGTATCATGTGATTCTGAGACAAACTGAGGGTATGGCCGACATGCAAAGTCAATATTTCTGAGGAGTGGCCAACACAGGTTGATATACTTCCTTTGAACAAGAGCATGAGACATATGGTGAACTCCGACAGCATGGACTCAATGATGTGACATTTGGATGCAGGAGGCATCAATAACATTCTCTATAGGGACTGGAAGAGTAACTAGTCGGTAGAGAAAATTCTATAGCGAGATCAACTTCCTAAGGCCATGCTAAACCAAAAATTATGATGACACAAGGACTCAATAACTTTGTGCTATGTTCAAAGGTGACACGACTGCTGCCAATTACAATATAGTATTCCCTTCCCGCCCGTCTTTTTTTGTTTCTTCATAACAAATGAATGCTATGATACAGAGGAGGGAACGAGTGTCGCAAGTAAGCAAAACTAGTTCCAGCAGTGGAACGTACCTATGCTCAATGCAAGGAAATGAATGTGGGACATGGACACTCAGGGTGTTGTTCCCTCCAGGGTATAGGGTGTCAAATTATGAAGGATAAAAACAAGGCTCTTCTTGGTTGAGGATGAAAACTGCTTAGGCAATGGTTTATAACGCAAAGCGAGAATCGGCTAAAGGCTCAATACAACAAGCGAGGGCATGAGATGCAATCACAACTTACCACCAAAAAAGTCCTTTTTATATATTTTAGTCTACTTGGTGTGAAAAAAGGGGTAAACTTGTGCCAAATAGACATCTTTTCAAATCCAATTTACGAGTGTGAAAAAGACAAGATCACTCGGCAATATTTTCTATTTTTGATAGCGAGTCAGAAAAGAGCTTAACTAGGACTCATGATCTTTCAAATCCAATTTTAACGAGTGTGAAAGGGACAAATCACTCGACGATCTTTTCAGTTTTCGGACAAGTCGGAAAAGAGATTAACTGAGACTCCTTATTGGGAGTCTAATCAATGTGTAAAGGGGGATGCCAAGGCTCCCGTCCCATCTTTCTGTGGAAATTCAGTGTCCTGCGGATAGCTGACAAGCAGGAGAAGGTGCTAATGGAGGATAGTTGTCAAGGAGGAGAAGGTGCTAACGGAGGATATAGTCTCCGTGATGGTTCAAATAATGTCTCTTAATGGAACAGACATAGGTGGGGAAATGGGATGTCCCATCAGGTCGTCCCAATCAAAAGGAACCTCTTCACGACTTGGAGGGAGAGCATTCGGGGGAAGAATAAGTATCTCTCGTTCAGAAGGGGGAAGGTGTGAAATGTTGATGACATGGTTGCAAGTTGCATCATTCTCTTCAGGGAGAGTAGGTTTGACCAGAGATTTTACTGCCATGGACAATTCTTCCATTATAGGTTGAAGAGGATGCATAGTAACGGGGGAAAGATGTTGATTAAGGTTGGTTGTCATTGATGTCAAGCCTTGAAGAAATCCCCGTAGCACAAAGGCTTGGGTAATGGACCCAATATTGTTTGATGTAAATATGACTTATTATTTTTTTGTCATGGTTGATAAGAAGTAAATATGGATGATCTCCAAAGTGGTCCCCTTATGGTGAAATCCCTCACGGGAAGACGCTTTGTGGAGTTAGAGAACCCATGCTTAATTGTGGAATAATGAGATGAAGGAAAGTGATTTTGTTAAGGAAAATATCCTATATGGACAGTGCTTGTCATTTCATTTCCGGTGGTATGTGGAATGTCACATAATTCCTCACAGTTAGAGAGTTATGGCCATGAGAAGTTGGAGACCCCAGGTTTGGGTAATGGACCCA